>WURS02447402.1:0-14439 GCA_011762765.2 Rhinocypha anisoptera
AGAGAGAGAGAAGCAAAGCAAACGTGCACTTTGTACACTCCTGGCGACTCGATCTGGCTCGCTCGATGTGAATGTTGTGCTTGGAATTTAAAATTAGTAGATTCCTCTCTCTCTCTCTCTCTCTCTCTCTCTCACTCACCCTTTCACATTTGCTTTCATCCTCTCTTTCTCTTACATTATCTCTCTTTCATTTTTCTCTTTCTCTCTAATCCACTCCCTCGCCATCTATTCTCTTTCTCTCTCTCTCTCTCTCTCTCTCTTGGTTTCTTTTCATCCTCCAAAAGTCTAGTACTGGCGTGGCAGCAATTACGACCTAGTGTCCCCCCCTCTCTCTCTCTCTCTCTCTCCCTCTCACTCTATTTCTCCCTCTCACTCACTCACTCACTCTCTCTCTCTTTCTCTCTCTCTCTCTCTCTCTCTCTCACCAGTGGAGTGCGACATCAAAAGCACCCTTCCATGCCATGTAAGATGGCGTGGAGAGGCCTCTTAAATGGCTGGTTAAGTGGCCATTATGACAATGTACGACCTACACTCAACGACGTGATCATCATCATCATCATCATCGTGATAGTGATGAGAACCATAGTAGAGGTGGCACCAATCTGTGTCTATTGGGTAACATCTTGTAAGGACATCATTCCTACTATCTTCTCCTTCAACAAAGGTGCCACTAAGATGAGAGAGAGAAAGAGAGATAAAGGTTGAGCGTAGAAGTAAGAGTGAAAAGCAGAATATTGGCACTGTAATCACGAAGATGGTTGTGATGATGTTTAGACAATGTGTGACTGATGGATGGATGAAGAAACGCGGAAATGCATTGAGGAAAAGCCTACTTTTTTGTTCACATCTAAAGACAAGTAAGGAGAGAGAGCGAGTGGGAGAGAGAGAAAGTGAGAGGGAGAGTGAGAGAGAGGGAGAAAGAGAGTGAGAGAAAGAGAGGTAGAGAGAAAGAGAGTGAGAGAAAGAGAGATAGAGAGAAAGAGAGTGAGAGAGAGAAAGAGGGAAAGATTGTTTGAGGTTTGGATTTGTTGCTTACAAATAGAATTACATTAAAAATTGTGTAAAGTCAAAATATTCAAGTTGAAAGCAATTTTTTTACAATTGGAATGTTTTTTATTTTTATAAATATTTATATAAACCTGTTTCTCTGTTTTTATTTTTGTTATTTCTTATTTTGTCTTATTTTATCCAGAATAAAACTTGTTAAATGAAATAGATTGATAAGCATTGCTCAATACAATCAATACACTTTTAAACAATCTATTTATAAATAAAGATTTCTAGAGAATTTATTTGCAAAACAGTTTTTTTCCATAAATGCTTTGAATATTTTTCAACTTGACAATGAAAAGATAACTACAACTACAATTTGTTTTTTCCAAGTTTTAACTTTTCTTAGGAAAAAAATATAATCCAATCAAACAAGGTGAAGGTATATTGGAATTTTACTTGATTCACCACTGGGGTAATTCACCAAAGCAATCAACTTTATGTTTCCCCTTTTCTCACTTTCACTCACTTTTTCCCTCACTTGGAGTATGTTTACTTAGTGTGTGAAAAAAAATCTTCATTCTACTGTAGAGGAAAGGAGCTTTAGAGCCAATTTAATAGAAGCCCGAATCGATCAGTTTGATCACAAAATTTAATTCATTTTGCCAAAGCCGAGTAGGGAAAGGGAAAGAACACGAGGACATGTGTCCATGGGTAGACATCGAGTGAAAGAGAGAGCGAGCGAGAGAGAGAGAGAGAGAGAGAGAGAGAGAGAGAGAGAGAGAGAGTTGACATCGAAATCTGAACTCGACGCGACAATCAATGACGATCACGATAGAGCAATGACAATAAAATTATGCAAATTAACTTTGATGTTCTCTCACATTCTCTAACTTTCACTCATTCACTGTTTGGATCGATGTCATGAAAAACGTGGAAAGATGATCCACTATTTGATAATGTATGCGCGCGCGTGCATGAGTTTTGACTCAGGGAAATAGCTATGTATGATGTGAAAATTATAAATTGAGCAAGTAAAGAAAATAAAAAACACTGAATGTATGCAAAATATAGGAAAAAATAAAAAACTATAGTTTTTGGTTTTATTGAAATCCTTGAATAACAAGTTTTCAGATGATATACGTTTGGATCTTTGATAACTTTATTTTATCGTTTTGAGGGTGAGTATGAACTATAGTAGAGAAAAATGAATAACAGAACAACAAAACACTAGTCTTGATCTAAAATGCCCCAGCAGAAGTACCGAAAAATAATGAACTTTGCGGCGAAAGTCGAAAAGTTATTAAAAAATTGTCTATTTCTACCCAGACTGTCAATTCGACTTGGATTGATATAGTAGTTCTGCCATGATTCTACATGCGTATGTGAGTTTTGTTTGTTTCTCTACAGTGTGTTGGAAATACTTGATTAATCACGATGTCAGAGGTCACACTCAATTCGTGTCTCCAAGGTAAGCTTTCTATTAATTAACCTCTGTTTTTATCTTCTTTTTAACATTTGGTATTTTTCTCTGAAAAGTGCTCTCGAGAGATGAGACTACTGATCTGATGCTCTGGCCTGTGCTTCGCTTGGCCACCGAAGACTTCTTGCGACGCGTGCATCATGTTTTCTTCTTCAACAAAGCTCTCAGTGCTCTACTGATGACCGATCAAGGCCGAGTCTATGCGCTTGGCAACAACGATCATGATTGTCTTGGAGTAGGTTCCCAGAAGTCCTTGGTCACTGAGCCCACCGAAGTGCTTAAGTTGCAAGGAAAGACACTGGTTCAGTGCGCCAGTGGAGATGGATTCGTCATGGTTTTGACCAACAATGGTGATCTATATGGCTGGGGACTCAATCAGTGTGGTCAGGTGGGCTCTGGCAATCAGAATCAAGTCATACCTAAACCAGTGTTAGTGTGGCGAGGCATAACCATGGTTTCGTGTGGAGCGAGACACTCGGCAGCATTGCGCCGCAATGGCTCCGTTTTGTCCTGGGGTGACAACACACATCACCAACTTGGCTTTTCCACCAAAAACAACTATCTCTCCAAACCCGGAGTGGTTGAAGCGTTGAAAGGAAAACACGTTGTGCAAGTGGACTGTGGCAAATTCATCACGGTGGCACTCACAAAACTGGTAAGTTACAAAATGTGACTTTGAACTAAACGTAAATAAAGATGTTGTTGCCTTTACCAGGGTGAACTTTACCACTGGGGAGATTTTGATAGGATATTTGCGAAGGTCGAATCGCCGCGTCTAAGCGACCTTCCTTGGGGTCTCAAACCTGTCGCATTTGCTGCTTCTGATAGATCATGTCTCATTCTCTGTGCTAAAGGTAGTCCCCACCGACTTTACTATGACGATTGTCATCAAGATGGAGACCACGTCGAAAGCGTTCACAGATACAGTGACAAAGAATACTGGTTCTACTGTGAACATTTAGACATTATAGAACCAATGCAAGCGGTGATCAATGCAGGCTCCTCATTTTGCCTCAAATTACAATCGGGGCAAGTAGTACTTTGTTCCAATAGATATAACAAGATACTCACAAGTCTCACATCTATGGCAGATGCAAGTGCACTCTTTGGCGGGTCACTAGCAATGCGCGGCATGACCGCTTTCTCCTCGAACCTCATTACGCCAGCTCTGATGCAGTCTATCAGCAAGTTTAACAATCCTCTCCACTACGATTTAAAGCTTACAGATGGTAATAAAGATATGCTTCTTGACACAACACTGGCAGCCCAATGTTCGACCTACCTTGAGAAGAGAATTCAAACTATTTGGCAAGGAAAATCTTCAGTGATGATAAGTGATTTCTATGTTTACTTCAATTTTGTTCGCTATGTTTGCACTGGCACGGTGAGTGCTATCGAATACCGGTGGATTAATCAACTGTTGTCAATCGCCACCGAAAGCAAAGCTATCGGTCTACGCGAACTCTGTTACCACTATTTGACCAATCACGTTCCCAATGGCTATCAATTGTTGCTTCAGTCTCGATTTGGACCTATTGAGGACATTTTTACTGTGGCCTCGTTTGCCCAGTTGACCAAGGAATCTGAAAAAAACGAACCGATGGACAACAAAATCTGGCGGCTCGTGGCCATACAATCTCTCTCTACCGCACGTAAGATCTTAAGCAATCTACAAGCCATTTCAGGCAAGTCTGTTCAGAGCACAACTGTTTCACTGCCCGAGTCATACTTGCAGTGGATGGTTTGTCACAGTGATCACAACGATCTGCTCACTCTGCTCCAAGACCCTTCGCAAGGCCCCGTGTATTCGCGTCATCTTACGGCTAATATCACCACTGACAACTTCTTTATCTTCTTTCAAGTGGCAGTCGAGACCAAAAACCAAGTGCTTCAAGAGCGTGTTGTGCGTTATGTGGCCAACCTCGACAGTGACAATCTCATCTCCTTCTTAACTTCAGACCAAATTGAACAGGTTACAAGTGGTGAATTTAAAGCTTTCTTTACCGAAGTTTCCAAGTGGCGAGCTACATCTCGGTCAACCAAGCGCTCAGTGGATACTTTGTCGCCTCAACCAATTAATCCTCGTCGGTCTAATCGACAGATTAAACACCAAAAGATGGAATAATACGTTTGAAATACGTTACTTTTTGCTGTTTGTTAGACAATAGTCAAAAATTTATTTTGTACTTTTGATTTTGAGTTTATATACTCATAAGTTGGTTATTGATATTTTTAAAGATTTGTGTTCATGTAATTTTATACAATGTTCAGAATAAAGCCAATTCAATTAACTAGCAATTTGTCAACTGTTTAGAAAAAAGATGAATTTAGCGTCGAAAGTCATTTGGTTATTTGAAAATTGTCTATTTCTACTTTGACTGCTTATCCGACTTGGATTGATATAGTAGTTTTGTTATGCAATTATGGTATTGGCATATATGGTATGGCAGTCATACTTAATTTCTCGCTACAGCGTCAAATTCCACCCAAGCGCATTCATGAGCACGCATGCGCAATCACATCGATTCTACCATACAAGCCTGGCGCTATAGCCTAGAATTCATCGCTGCGTGGACTCATCAATAGAACATTACGATGTTTCATGTTACTCTCAACTCGTGTCAACAAGGTGTGTTTTATCTTTTCTCATAATCATAACCTTTATTTTATCTTCGTTTTTTATTAATTTTGTTCGGTGAAGTGCTTTCAAGTGACGAGACCAACGATCTGATGCACTGGCCCGTGCTTCGTTTGGCTACCGAAAGCTTCTTGCGACGCGTGCATCATGTCTTTTTCTTCAACAAAGCTCTCAGTGCTTTACTGCTCACCAACGATGATCGGGTCTTCGCGTTGGGCAGCAACGAATATGGCAGTCTTGGAGTAGACTCGCTGGAACCACACGTGACGGAACCTACCGAAGTGGTCGAGTTTCGAGACAAACCCGTGGTGCAATGCGCCAGTGGGAAGAAATTTGTAATGGTTTTGATCAAAAATGGTGATCTATATGGCTGGGGACACAATTGGTTTGGTCAGGTGGGCTGTGGCAGCCAGAATCCAACAATACTTGAACCTGTGCTAGTGCTGCGAGGCATAACCATGGTCTCGTGTGGACCAAAACACACGGCAGCATTGCACCGCAATGGCTCCATTTTGTCCTGGGGTGACAACACATCTCACCAACTTGGCTTTCGCACCAAAAGCAATTATTGTCCAAAAGCCCATGTGGTTAGAGCATTGAAAAGACAACGTGTGGTTCAGGTCGAATGTGGCAAACACATCACTGTTGCACTCACAGACCAGGTTGGTTACAGAATGTGACTGAGTCAAACATAAAAGATATCTTTCTCATTGTCAGGCTCAACTCTACCATTGGGGAACTATGGGTGATTTTGGAAATTTGATCATCGATTCTCCGCTTCAAGTCTCACTATCCACTGAATTTACACCGGTCTCAGTCAGTGTTAATTATAAAATGAACCCCACTTTGGCTTTACTCACCACTAGTGGTAATGTCTACGTTGCCAAATATAAGTATAATGGCTATATGCCGCACAGTTATTG
Organism: Rhinocypha anisoptera; assembly: GCA_011762765.2. Lineage (NCBI taxonomy): Eukaryota > Metazoa > Arthropoda > Insecta > Odonata > Chlorocyphidae > Rhinocypha > Rhinocypha anisoptera. The sequence goes on from WURS02447402.1 coordinate 6,035, forward strand.
TTACAACTGTCAGCGAGAATATGAAGATGATGACGACGAAGATATTGACAAGTATATCTTTAACTGGCGTAAGGTGTATTTGAGTGAACCAGTGCAAGCTTTGGTCAAAGGAGACTCTAAGTTATGTGTCAAGTTACAATCAGGTCAAGTGGCATTGGTGACCCACAGTGATCATGTGTACACCAGTCTAACCTCGATGGCAGACGCATGTGCACTTTACACCAATCAACAAGTGATGCCCGGCTTGACTCATTTACCCTCGAGCCTCATTTCACCAGTGATGATGCAATCCATCTACAAGTTCCATAACCCAGTGAACCATGATTTAAAGATTGCCAGTTATGACGATAAGAAAGTGATATATCTTGATACCAAGAAAACTGCTCAATGTTCCACTTATCTAGCCGAGAAGTTTCAAGGTTCTTGGAGAGGAAAAAGTTTTGTTAACATTTGTAACAACTTTGTTTACTACTTCACCTTTGTGCGTTACGTGCACACTGGTACAGTGGGGGTGATCGAGCCATCATGGATTAGTGAACTGTTGACATTGGCCATCGATACTAATACTGTTGGGCTTCGTGATCTCTGTGTTCACACATTTATCAATCACATAGATAATGGAACTAAAATATTACTTCAAACAGTATCTAAGCCTGAGACGGTTCGAATCGACAGTATTTTGTCCGTGGCTAACGTTGCTCTCTTGCCAAAGAAGTTTGAAAACGATAACTTGGATGTCAAGATCTGGCGTTGTCTTGCTACTGAATCACTCTTCACTGCACGCAAGCTTTTACTTAACCTCCAAGCTATCTCAGGCGAAACCGACCTCAGTGAAACTGACAATTTACCCGAGTCATATTTGCAGTTGATGATTGACTTTAGTGATGAGCCTAGTCTGGTTGGCTTACTGCAAGACGTCGAACTAGGTCAGTTTTTCTCACGTTACTTGGCTACCACGCTGACCAGTGACAACTGTCTTCATCACTTTCGATTGGCTGTTAAGTCCAAAGACGACATTCTTCTACAGCAAGTTGTCCGTTTTGTGGCCAACCTTGATCACGACCATCTAATTTCACTTCTCAACAGCGAAGGAATAAAGCAATTCAATGGGGATCAAATGAGGACTCTCTTCAGTTTGGTCTCCAAGTGGCGAGTCACATCTCAAAGCTGTGTTTCAACCAAGCGCAATGCCAATTACCTGACAACTGGCTCATCACATAAACATCACAAGAAAGCTTAATTTTGGGAGATTACTCATTTTTAACTAAATCTACTAAACTATTGACTAAGGTGATTGTCAGTTAGTTTGATTTGGATTTTTATAGATTTAAAAAAAATTCATTATTATAAACATTTATTTTTATTTATTTATTAAAAATAAACACTTTCTAAAAATTTTGGTTTAAAATCCTAAAAACACGTTATCTCAGGACGGCCCCTTTAGAACTTTTGCTCTGCTTGCCTCTGTTTTTTGGTGCGAATAAATACCGTCACCAAGTTTTTTCCCACTACTTGTCATTCATCCAGTTTACTGTTTTTTCGCAACTCTTAGTTATGCCGTTAATCACACTCAACTCTTGCCGCAAAGGTAAGTTTTTGTTAAAAAGGAATATTTAATTAGATTACAACAAATGTCCACTTTTCTTCAAAGTGGTTGACACTGACCAAACCAATGATTTGGCGCTGTGGCCCGTGTTGCGTTGGGCAAACGAAGAATTTCTACGCTCGGTGGAGAAATTCTACGTCTATGGTGAGTGGATTGAGTGTGCACTACTGTTCACACACGATCGCAAGGTTTACGCGCAGGGGGAAAATCTCAATGGACGTCTTGGTGTAGGCTTTGTGGGGGCCGTAACCGAACCGACTGAAGTAGTCGAGTTGCGAGACAAGCACGTGGTGCAATGCACAAGTGGCGGTTTTCAGGATGTCTTCTTAATGGTCCTCACTACCGATGGTGATCTCTACGGGTGGGGAGAGAATGGTCATGGTCAGATTGGCTGTGGAAACTTTGAAGATCAACTACGACCAGTGGTGGTGATGCGAAACGTACAGATGGTGGCATGTGGAGATAGTCACACGGCAGCACTATGTCGAGATGGCACCGTGTGGTGTTGGGGGTCTAACCAAGAGTATCTTGGCTTGGACAATGTAGTTCAATGCAGTTCACCTGTCCAAGTGGTTAGTGCACTCAGTGGTCAACGAGTGGTGCACATCGATTGTGGTGTCTACACTTGCCTAGCACTCACCAATGAGGCTCGACTCTACATCTGGGGATACTTTGAAGAGTCAATCGAAGTCTGCTACCCCGATCAAGTCCCTCTTTGTTCTGGTCATTCTGTTGTCTCAGTTGCTGTTGGTAAAAGTTGTTTTTTAACGCTTAGTTCGGATGGCCGTGTTCATTACTGTCGCTATGATAAAAAGGACACATTTCAATGCGATCTGGTTAAGTTGGATGAACCAGTGCAAGCTGTGGTCAGCTGGCATGGAGGCTGGACATTCTATCTCAAATTACAATCTGGTCGAGTGGTGGTTTGGAGTGAGGCTACAGTGACTCTCACTAGTCTCACCTCGATGGCGGACGCTTGTGTACTCTACAATTGGGAAATAATGTCTTGTATATATTCTCATGCGCTCACTACTCTTCCTGCCAACACTATCGATGATCTGCGCAGTCTTACTCACTTTCAAAACCCAAAAACCACTGACCTGACAGTTTATGTCGGGTTTTTCGGTGACAAGCCAATCTACCTCAACAGGCAGAATACCTCTCAATTCTCGTCTTACTTTGCTGCACAGATTCAAGGTAGATGGAAGAATGAAGAAACTTCGTTCATCAGAGGATACAAATTTGTGGTGTGGTTCACCTTGTTTCGCTACCTGCACACTGGCACAGTAGGAGTGATCGAACCGCAATGGACTGACCAACTGTTGGAATTAGCACTGAGAACCAAGACTCCTTATTTGCAAGACTTATGTTTGCACATGATCACTACTCACATACCCAATGGGATTACCAAGTTTCTTCAAACGCAATACTGGCTCGCCGTTCGTAAGAATCTCAAGACGAGTCTCACCGTGATCAACTGTCGCTACTACCTTCAACTGGCAGAAGCGGCCGGTGACGAGGCACTGCACAACCAGATTTGTTTGAGTATGGCCAAACAATCTCTCTCCACTGCGCATGCATTGTTTCAACATTTTGGTGGCTTGTCAGAAGATTCCCAAAGTGCGCTACTGCCCGAGCAATATCTTCAATGGATGACTCGTTACAGTGATGACCGTGGCTTGCTCGAACTGTTACAAGACTCGTGTCAAGGTCCGTTCTTTTCGCGCTATCTCGCCAGTAATATGAACATCGATAATTGCATTTTACATTTCTGGTTAGCAGACGAAGCCCAAGATATGAATCTGCAAAACGAGGTGGTTCGCTTTGTATCCAGTCTTGACAATCCTTGGTCTCTTTGCGGTACTGATGGTTACCAGCAAGCGGACAGTGATTTGATCAAATTTCTTTTTTCTCAAGTTTTTTTGTCACAAGAATTAAATCAAAACACTACAGCCAAACGCAAGACTGACGATTCATTTTCCGGTTCGGATCACAAACGTCACATGGCATCATCAAACCACAATCTTTCACAGTGATATTTTAAAAATATCCCCTTGATTATAGAGGGTTTTTAAAATTTTCTTCCTTTGTAGTAATTACATAAGTATTTGTGTAAAATGTAATTTATTTTTAAAACTTGTTAACACTAAATACTAAATTTTTCAATAAAATGATTTAAACATTTGTAACAAATTGCTTTGAATAAAATATTAAACCTGAAGAATGAATGTTGTAAATTGGAGAAAAATTTGACTATAACAGATTCAATCCAAGTTCTGCCTCACCGTTCTGGATTTTCTCGACACCAGTTTAACTTTGACCAACTGTTGCTGCTATCTTCAACTGGCAGATGTAGCCAGTGACGAGAAACTGTTTAACCAGATTTGGAAAGGTATTGCTGAAAAATCTTTATTCGCTGTATTCGAATGTTTCCATAAATTCACCGGTCAGCAGACAGACTAATTCCTCGAGCAATATTTACAGTAGATCACACCTCACAGTGACGAGTATGACTTGGTGGCACTGCTTCAAGACCCAACGGATCGTTTTTCTCGCGTTTCTGCACCACTCTGACCAGTGACAACTGCATTTTTCGCTACAGGGTGACAGAGAAAGCTAAGGACGAAGCACTGCTAGAAGAGGCTTTGTAGGAAGAAACTCTCGCCAATCTATTGTCACTGTACCACACTACAAAAAAGTCCCAAGTCCTACTCTCATCAAAACTCTTCTTGCTCGAGCTTCCTCTCAAAACATCTTATCAAAACAGATGATCCATAGGAAGGCACTTCACACAAGTTTATACAAACTCGCTTTCTCTCTCTCCCTTTCGCAGTGATTTATTTTTTAATATGCAACTAATTATTATTAATATATATATATATATATTAACATTTTTAATCACAAAATGGATCGCATTTTTGTTCGGTTAGACCAACCTTTAAAACAGACTAAGTGGTAAATTAAGGTTAAGCCATTTCTGACTTATCAGGCACTTCAAACATTGTTTTTACCAATTATAATGATTATTATTATTATATATATAATAGATGAAAAATTTAAATAATAAAATAGTTGAAAATTTCATTGGTGTTTACTCTCTTAAAGAGAAAGTGAGCAAGGAAACGAGGAAAAGAAACAGACCTTGTATGATCCGAGGTTGCCGACGGCACACTCGAAGACAACATCACGACCAAGTGGCACGGTGAGGTTGGACATCTCTTCGGCAAACTCGGGTGCATTCACTCTCGTTTGCTGCTGATGGTCTGGTTGGTGTTGGGGGTGGTGAGGGAAGTGGGCGTGGCTTGGGTGATGGTGACTCTGTTCTTGCTGCTGCTTGGACACTCGGCCCAACCACAATGGATCTGATGCTACTGATGAGAAGGATGAGCCGAGACACTCTGCAATGAGCAAAATATACATCAACACATTAGTGATGTGCTTTACTTCTACAATAAGCCGAATCGACTTATTCGACTACCCACTACACTCTATGGAAAATTTTTCCATAATACTGCAAGTTTGACGGTATAAAAAACATTTGGAATTTGAATAATCTCAACATTTGATTTGATTTGATTTGACTCAATGAATGTCATCTCATCTGCATATCACATCGAGTCAAATTAATTTAATTATAAATAGCAAATATGTAAATGTGTTTAGTTTAGGCCTAAAAATCCAAAACAGATGTGTGTAATGAATATTTGAAAATGGTTTCAAATATTTATTTTTTTGTTAGTTGACAAAATTCAACCGAAAAAAAACTCAAAGTTAAACAAAACGAGTTAATAGTAGAAAAATATAATTATAGAAGAATTCCAAGAGTCCCTTGATTGGTACATAAAGCAATGGCTCATTTTTCCCGTGTATGTGGGCTTGCGGTAGTAATAAACCAGAATAAATGCCACAAATGACTTCTTGATGTTTATATGTGGATATATATGTGGTAGTGGTGGTACTATTAATCCAATATTAATTATCATTGTCCACTCAGTCTGGTTGCTGGTCTCTCTCTCTCTCTCTCTCTCTCTCTCTCTCAGGATTGAAGAGATCACGTCTACATAAATCTCTGCCACTGATCGCCATTTGCGGGTAACATTTTATCGCTGGCGGAAATCATTAGAGCGCAAAAGGTTGCAATAACCGCTTGGTGTGTGTGTGATTTGTACCGCGGGCAAGGGCCAATCGGTCACGATTCCCTCAGTGACCCCTACTGTGCATTCCACTCTCTCTCTCTCTCTCTCTCTCTCTCTTTGGTTATGTCAGTCATCTAATTCTATTGTACTATGTACTGCACAACAGCACTAGTAAAAGCACAACATTCAAGCTATCAAGCGCGTGATGAGTATGATTTGCATCATTGCCCACTATGCGGTCATTTCAGCCGACACTATCATGACGATTCTATTAGAGGGAGAGAGACAGAGACAGAGACAGAGAGAGAGAAAGTAGGAGATAGCGATGAACGCCAAACGAATAATGTGAATAGACACTATGGTATAGTGGTGGTAAAATGAGTTATTTGATTCACTTATATATATTGAAGCTAATCAAAGCTCAGGTTTTCTATGAATCCAAATTTGGCAAATTTTCCAAAATTACTTTGGAGTTATAGTTGAGACTCACTTTACAGAGAGTAAAGAGAGAGAGTGAGTGAGTGAATGAGAGTAAGAGAAAGAGAGATTCACCAACCTAAGTCAATCTGTGAATAAAGGAAGTATATGCTAGTGATGTCGAGTGCTGCAATGGACTACATACTCTCTCTCTCTCTCCCTCTTTCTTTCTACCTCTATCTCAATCTCGCGTGACGCCTGTCTCACAGTGAAGCAAAACATGTCGAGTCTTTCTCGCACTCCCACTGGCACTCAGAAGGGACAAAATGTTTGGCGTTTGCATATCATGAGCCATTATCTCTCAGCTAAAGCATGTTTGGTTGGCTTGGAATCTCTCTCGATTCTCTCTCTCTCTCTTTCACTGGTGATGGCTTGTGTTTGTATGTATGTGTGTTTACTTTTAATTAAAGACAGATTATATGCCCACCCGCTTGTGCGACAAACCCACACCAAATCTGCATACACACACACAAAACACACACATATCCATTGACTAGAAAAAGCAAGCGAATGGATAGATGATACATCTTGGCAACGATAGAAATATATAGTACCCAAAACAGCTTTAAACTTGATTTTTGGCACCGAAAAAATTCAAAATAATTTTAATTGTAATAATAAAATAATGAAAATAATAATCCGCTTTGGTGAAAATTCAAAGTAGTTTGCATTTTTATTAAAAATAATAATAATTTTTAATATTACATAAACCTACTTTATTAATGTTTGTATGTTATATCATATTACCACTTTTTGGGGGTTCAATAATGCTCGATTCTTAGTGTGGAGGAGAAACCTTACCTGTTCCAGTCTAGAACTCATAATTCATTCTCTTTTAGTGTGCATTTATGTATGTGTGTGTGTGTGTGTTTGTGTGGTGAGATGCATTGTCCAAATTCATAAATCACCACTAGGCACAGCATCGCACTAGACATTACTCTCTTCCTCTTTTTTCCTAATTAATTAATGATGAGAATGAACGTTTTCACTCTCTCTCTCTCTCTCTCTCTCCCTGTCTCTCTCCTTTCTGTCTCTCTCCCTTCTCTCTCTCTCTTCCTTCACTCTTTCTCTCTCTGTTTATCTTCCTTCTCTCTCTTTTTCTTTCTCACTCTCTCCCTCTCTCTCCCTTCTGTCTTTCTCCCTTCTCTCTCTCTCTTCCCTCTCTCTCTCTCTCTCTCTCTCTCTCTCTCTCTGTATCTCTCCCTTCTCTCTCTCTCCCTCTCTCTTTTGTCTCTCTCTCTCTCTCTCTTCTCTCTCTCCCTTCTCTCTCTCTTTCTTCTCTCTCTCTCCCTTCTCTCTCTCTCTCTCTCCTTCTCTCTCCCTTCTCTCACTTTCACTCCTCTCTTTTATGCATCTCGGGCCACTAATTTAAGAAGAGTTTCCGACATACCAAGACACTAATGCAACAATAGAGGTTGGATCAATTTCTGTCTTACTACCTTTCCCTCTCCTACTTTCTCACTCTCCTACTCCCTTTTTTCTTCACTTTCAATGTTTTCCATTCTTTTCATTTCTTTTTCTTCTCTAAGGTAAACAATTTTTCCCTTTCACTCTAAAATGTATTTTGGCTATTGACTTGTGATAATGAAGAAAATAAATACACACGCAAAACACATACAAAACCAATGGGTTTTAAATTTAATTTTCTAGTTATAAAAGTTTTATTTTCAAGTTATCTTCTTTGATTAGACACTCTTTTTGAAAGACTGGTAAGGAATAAAAAATAGGCCAATAAACAAACCACTTTATCTAATGTTTCAAATGATGCAGACAGTCAACTGATTTGGGTCATCAAAAATATTTTTCCACTGGTTTATCAATATCAAAATCTTGTTTGATGATGATGAAGATAATAATTTGATAAATTTTAATTAAGGGAAAGCATATTTCCAATTTGAATTTTTTTTTAAATATTAGTGAATTTCTCAATCATCAAATGATTTTTAAAATTTTCATTTTTTACTACAATTGGTTTCAGAGAAGAAAATCTTGGAAATTTCTCTCTCTTTCTTTGCAATTTTGATGAGTTTTCTCCCAAGAATTTGAAAATTTGGTTTTATCTTATGTTATTTTTTAAAGCCTTGATTACTGCAATTTTTCTGATTCTCTCTCTCTCTCTCTCTCTCTCTCTCTCTCTCTCTCTCTCTCTCTCTCTCTCCCTCTCTCCCTCCCTCTCCCCCTCCCTC
>WURS02447412.1:0-14437 GCA_011762765.2 Rhinocypha anisoptera
CACTTCCGGAAGTGTCCGGTCCTTATGGGAAGGTTTGGCAAAATAAGAAAATGTGCTCATAGTGTCCGGACACTTCCAGAAATGCTCAGTGTGCACATAATGACCGTAACATATATACAATAATAATGATGTGATGAAAAACGCATGAAGCGTCATACAAACACATTTATATGAACTTGTAGTCGCCCTAAATGTATAGTTGGCATATATCACACGTTTGCATTCGTGTTTCTCCTGTGACATAGATTGCACATGTGACTTGTTTTTGTTGTGACAAAATTTGTCACTTGGCTCCAAATGGGTTGAGAGGTTACAGTGTTGCTGTCAGAATGAGCCGACGTGTTGCGAGGAGTGTTGTAGAGCTTATTCTTATTTACTTTTGATTTATTGACTTTCTTCTGCTTCAACTGCTTATATTAGCGATTTTCTAGTTTGATTCTTTTAGAACTTTCACATGTTGACTTAGTGATTCAAGAATGAGTAGAATTATAATTAAATGTCGACACCTATTTTGCAATGAGGTTAAGTTTGAGTGCTCTATTTGCAAGATATTTGCTAGTGAACTCGTGATTTCTAATGGATTAGTGAATTATATTGATGGAAGTAATTTTCAACTTTGGACAAAACTATCTTTGCATCATCATTAAAACAAATTATTTTATAGACGTGTTGGAAGACGATGCGCTGGGAAACTCGAATCGAGTATCGTTTGTTACCTACATTCTGCTTGGTTTAGCCATGTGTTTCTTGGTTTGTGTGGTCAGTGGTACCGTGTACTTCTTTGGCAAATGGCGTCACAAGCCAGGCTCTGGTGACATTCCTACCCACGAACCTCTTCTGGAGAATAGCCAAAACTGTAGTATCACTGGATACGTTGGCTCCAATCCTATTCAACTAAAAGAGATTCGTGCTCATGGCAAATTTGGTTCCGTCTGGAGGGTATGCAATACTCATCTTTATATACAACTTATGAATAATAATGTTGTTTACTTTAACTAGGCTACTGACGGTCACGACAAAATGGTAGCAGTGAAAGTATTCTCTCTCCAAGATCGCAATTCGTGGCAAATTGAGAAAGATGTCTTCAGTTTGCCGCAAATGAAGCATGCCAATATATTGTCCTATCTTGGAGCTGAACGCCGTGGAGAAGGTCTTAACATGGAATTTTGGATCATTACCGAATACCACCAGTATGGATCTTTATACGATTATCTCAAGTCACACACTGTAAACTGGAAACAGTTGCTTACAATCATTCAAGGAATTGGCAAAGGTAAACTTTAATTTAATTGTTTTATAATAGTACTACCAATGTATTCACTTGATATGTTTATTTTGTCGAATAGGCCTGACTCATTTGCACGAAGAATTTCCTGCAGTTCTAGGTCAAGGAGCCAAGCCATCGATTGCTCATCGAGATTTCAAGTCGAAGAACGTTTTACTTAATGAAAATTTTCGTGCTTGCATTGCTGATTTTGGTCTAGCTTTAGTGTTTCATCCAAACACTACGTGTGGTGATGCGCATGGTCAGGTGGGCACTCGGCGATACATGGCTCCCGAGGTGCTCGAAGGTAAGCTTAACACTTTAGATTCATTCTGCATGGTTTTATTATTATTAATCTGGATCGCCATTTTTTAGTTGTCAATTTCTACTTACAACGCTTCATAAGTGGTCTTAAAATACATTTTTCACTAAAATTCGATTTTATTCGCCTTTTAGGAGAGAGGAGGTGTGGGGTTAGAGTTTGAAACTTTTATAATCATTAATAACTTAGAACCATCTAAAATATTTGTGCCGCTTATAATCTGTTGGTTTATGATTAATTCAAAACTTAGTTTATGGTTTGCAAATATTCACTGTTCCTTTGGTTACACTGTTTTAGCACTTGTTGCTTTTTTTAAGAATGTTAATAATTGAAAAAATTATTCTACTGACTGTCTTTAACTTTTTTCTTACCTAGGTGCAATCAATTTTAATCGCGATTCCTTTTTGCGAATCGACATGTATGCCTGTGGTTTGGTGTTGTGGGAGCTTATGTCGCGATGCTGTTTCGGAGATATTACCTGTGGCGAGTACCGATTACCGTTTGAAGACGAGGTTGGGGCCAATCCCTCGCTTGAAGATATGCAAGAAGTGGTAGCTCAGCAGAAGAAGCGTCCCGAACTGAGCGATGCCTGGCTGAAGCAGCCGGGCATGTCGGTAGTTGCTAACACTGTACAGGATTGCTGGGACCAAGACGCCGAAGCTCGCATTTCGGCATCGACTATATGCGAACGAATACAGTCGCTGATTACCAACGAGGATAATTGCTTGGTTAGTTTTTGGAGAGAAGTGTAAAGCAGGCTACTAACTAGTGTGTTAGTCTCCTAGTAATGTGAACAATTACCGCGCAGCTTTCAATGCCACCAACTCAATGGTGAGCAACGGTGGGGTCAACTCGAAGAACTCCTTCTTGATGGCTTCCCATGCGGCCACTGGGCCAAAGGCACTGCTCACTTCTACATCCACCGCGCCCACCAATGGGGTAACTCCTTTGCTGCGCGAGACTAGTGCCTGAGCTGAGCCAAGCTATCCAGCCATTCACACTACTTCTCAATCACTATGCTGTGACTTCTCTGTGTCTTTTCTCTTCTGTATAAAGTGTACATGTCATTATTATATTTATTATTATTATTATTATTGTTACTCAGGTATTCAAATGCTATTTTGTCATTAATTGATTCCTATCACACCCACATGTCGCAAGGTGACTTAACTGTAAATGTGATTTTCCTCATTTTATTATCACTGACACTTTCTCATCAATTCTAATCTTGACTTTCAAAATGAATGACGTGTGCAGCGTTTTTTCCTGAGGACCACTGTCTTGAATGATGGTGTTGGCTCACTAGATAATCGAAATCACCTCAATCTGGCCAACATCTACCTTCAATTACCTCACACATGTTATTGTTCCTTTTATTATTTTGTTATTATACGTTGTCTTTATTCTTATTCTTGCCCTATTTTCTTATTTATTTTTTTTTGTACAATTTTAAATTCTTGTATTTGTATTATTCTTGGTAGAAATAGATATAATGCAAATTGAACTTTCTTTCCTTTTCTTATCAAATTGTTTGATCATCACCCACCCAGCATTTGTAAATATATCGCCACTGGTATCGATTGTCCACAGATGGATCCTTACTGCCTGTTATCTAATGAATATGCTGCAGTGGGCTTGAGCCACCATCTTGGTACACTCTTACCAAGGCATTCACTTTGATATCATCATTCAATGCTTTCACCAGCTCCAGCTCATTTTCTCAACTCTCTACTCATCTTCATGGTAATGGACAGCTACCACATTTACACGAAAGTTCTTTACAAAAGAGCTTTTTCAATATACCTCGTTCTTATCTTGATGACTAGTGTAATTTTTTATTATTTCATTATTACTTTGTATAAAATCCCCACTTAAGTTTGTATTACCTACTTTGTATTTGAATAAAATAACTGTCAGGGTTAAGCCTGTTTTTTTTACCAGAAACCTTGTAAGTTATTTATCTTTTTCTCGAAGCATGTTTTTCTCTCGGTACCGCATTACCACATGTGTCGTATACTATAGTTTAAGTACAATGATTTAAAGTATGGGTCTAAACTTAACCAGTATTTTTGTTCGGGAACTTTCTTATACACTGGTTTGTGTTGCGGCCACATTTAAGACCAGTAACACAAATCAGTGTAGGAGAAAGTTCTCAAAACAAAAATGCTGGTTAAGTTTAAGTTTGAGTCATAGTTTAAACATTACAATACACCTTGTTTTCACATTAACTAATGATATTTTGTTTATATTTACAAACAAACAAAAACAGTGAGGACAGAATCGATATGGACTTTATTCCAATCTCATACGGCGACAGCAAGAAGTCGAAGAAGAAGCTGAGGAACAAGCAGAAGAAGAATCGGAAGCAGCGGGTCTACTTTGACGACGATGACCATATCAAGTCACGAACCGATGTGTTCAGCGAAGAGAAGGTGGCCAAGCGTGGGGCTCGGTTTCGGGAAGAGTTGTCGCGCCCGAGCACGGCCACTATCACCATTAATGGCAAGGGGGTTGGGACTAAGTCTAACTCGGTTCGTAGTTTGAGTAGTCGTTCGTCGTCGTCCTCTTTGTGCTCCTTCTATGTGGACGACGAATTGGACCTGTCGGCAGTGGAGCCCATTGTGGGCACCTGTACCGCGCTTGAGAAGCCATACTTGCGCTTGACCGCCGCACCCGATCCCTCCACGGTGAGGCCGATCGAGGTGCTTCGCAAAGCATTGCAAATGGTCAAAGACAAGTGGCGACAAACGCAGGATTACAACTATGCGTGCGATCAGCTTAAATCGATTCGACAGGATATCACTGTCCAGTGCATTCGCAACGCGTTCACTGTCGAGGTCTACGAGACTCATGCTCGCATTGCACTTGAAAAGGTATTTATTATTATTTCTTTTCTGTATTTTTAACTTGATTTATATAACCACTTTTTAGGGAGATCACGGCGAGTTCAACCAGTGTCAGAGTCAATTGAAATCGTTGTATTATGAGAAAGAGTTGAGTGATAGTTCAAACCGGTGCGAGTTTACCGCATATCTTATTCTCTATCATATCTACGCCAAAAATGAAGGTGGTACGTGTGTTGTTGAGTTTTTGTTGAAAATTGCTTGAGTTAACTTCTTTTTATTGCAGATCTCCAAACAGTGCTTTGCGATCTGAGTGATGAGGATGCCGAAGATGAGGTAATATCGTTTGCATTGCGTGTGCGAAACGCGTGGTCGCTTAAGTTTTATCACCGACTGTTTCAACTTTATTCCCGCGCGCCCAAGATGGCCGCCTTTGTGATGGACTGGTTCATTGAGAGAGAGCGCAAGTGCGCCTTCATGACCATTCTTAAGTCGTATGTATTACCTCATTTGCATGCTGCACCATGCTCGCTAGGGCTTGCTTTTTATTTTATGGGTTGCCAAGGATTCATTTAGCTTTAGAGGTGTGATGGCCTGCATATGTGGTAAGTATATGCTGAGTCCGTGCAGGTTCAGGACGAAGAACCCACGAAGATATATATAATATAATAATAATATATAATCAAAGAATAACCCTTGAGGCTTGTTGGTAGCCGCATGATCGATCTAATATGCTTTAATTTACCTCCTTTCTTAGATACCGACCGACAATTCCATTATCGTATCTATGCAAAGAATTATCCTTTGGCTCGGAGGCAGAGTTGGAGGCGTTCCTCGCCCAGTTTGACGTGCAATACGCAGTCGGCGGGCGCAGTGAGATTGACTGCAAGGCCAGCCAATCGGCAATCGCGTTCCAGCAACAACTGGCCGCTGCCAACTGAGCGTGCTACACACTTATTATCCCAGCCTCGAGGAGACAGATGTGACAGAACAGTGCAGCAGCACAGCAGCTGAACCCGCAGCCCAGAATCCGTGTTAGTCCAGAGCTTTTGTCTAGAGCGTGTGTCAGCCAGCCAGCCAGCCAGATGTATATTTGTTGTGTTTTGCGTGCTTGGAGTGTGCATTTAGCGGTGTTGCGATGTTGATCATTCTCAAATGCTGATGAAGGTGGAGGCGGGGTGATCGTGGCGAAGATTCACCCGTTCTCACCCAAGATCGAGCTGTTCGCAAGACCTTTTCTCTCTATCTCTCTTTCTCCCACTTCAGTCTGTGATATTGACCCAATCTCGGTCCCAGTTTCTGCCAGTCACCTTCTCCTATTTTTTGTCTTTCACCTGGAAATGGTTCGTGTCGGTCCGTGCCTTAAGTGTGGCCATCTCGCGCACTTTCGTTCTCTCTCTCTCTCTCTTTCTTTGACTGCAAATCCAAGTCCCATTAGTGCTGCCCATCTAGCTATTTAGCCGGTCAAGAGACTCACTTTGATGGTCGTTTTGCTTGTTGACTAATCTAAAATATTCGCGCGTCATCACTCTCTATTCAAAATTGGTGTGGGTCGAATCGAGTGACCAAGCTCTCTCTCTCTCTCACTCGTTGGAGTTCCATCGTTCAAACGAGGAGTACCAACAGTTTTGTCGTCGATTCGAGAAAACAAATTGTAAAAAATCAGTAATCCACAAATCCCCTGACTCTTCTTTCCCATCGTGTTTTCAAACTATAGTTTGCATCATTTTTTTCCATTTTTGTTTTTATACCCAAGTTATTGCTTTTATTTTTAATTATTATTTTGCTAATTGCTATTTTTACATTATTATTATTACTACTATAATCTCATCAAATTAGTTATGCTTCTTCATTGAGAGGTTTATAATTTTTTTCATGATAATAATCCAATAAAGACTTATTTTTTTCCTGTAAAAACATCTGTGTATTTTCTGTTTTTATTATATGGTCATCTCGAATGGCTTTGTGTGATTAAGAAGTGTAACACAAAAAAATTAGAATCGGTTAAGAATTCGAATCATAACAAAAGTAAGATAAGAATTCGATTCATAACTATAAAAATTGGATTCGATTCGGATTAAAATTCAAATCATAACAACGAAAATTAGATTTTAATTGGTTAAGAGTGAACTCAAGAGTTAATAATTGAATTCTAAACTTGAAAACATGCAAGTTTCACTTTGATTTGAGTACGGTTTACCACCAGACGGCGGTGCACTGTTGACCAGTTTCGCGCTGTTTGGCAACAGTGTCTGCTTTGTGGCTGCTTTAAATTCAACAGGCTTAAAGTGGTGGCTTTGTGTGCGCGCGCATGCGACCGTTGGTCCTCTCTCCCCCTTTTGCGCGCGCTCTCCTCTCTGTGTTAGTGCTCAACAACTGGTGCGGGCCAAGCCATTTTGCACGTTTTCACCTCTGACCACAACACAGACACAAACACCCAGAAGATGGCTTCGGCTTGCAGCACATTCCGTGGATCATCATCATCATCGGAGCCACCACTACCCACTGGAATATTGTCCATCAATCATGATAACATTGTCGGTGCCATCAACCGATACAGCCAGGAACGAGATGCGTTCCTCGACGAAATCTACCAGATTACCAATGTTTTCCGCGGTCAAATTGGTCTTCCTCAGATGTAAGTGGATTGTTGTTTGTGGTTACATTATTGAGGAACAGAAAGAGAGAGAGGTTATGTTAGACTAGGTCATTGTAGAATAGAAAAAAGATAAGTTTGGGTTATTTTGGGACATTCAATTTAGTTGGAACGTTACTCAACTCATTGTTGCCAGTTGAGTTAACCAAAGAAACCCTACTCTAAATAAAATAATTTTGTTTAGAAAAATTAATGATTTTTTGGCAACAATTATTAATTTTTTAGCGTGTGATTTTTATTTTTTAGAGAAAAAAAATCAATTTGGCAAAGTTACTAATTTTTTAGGCAAAGTCAATAATTATTTAGGGCTGTTAATTAGGTGTCCATTGTTGTTGGAACATAATTTGATTTGTTTGTTTGTTGGATCTATTTCTAGACCTATGCCAAAGAGGGAACAATCTTCTGAGGGCAACCGAACCATAGTGCAATCCGCGGTGAAAAGAGGTCGTAAGCGTCGGGGTCGCGAAGAGGATAAACGTGTTGTTCTCAATCCAAATCGATTCATGGCGCCTACACCTACGGTTGTCAAAACCAAGAAGGCCAGAAGTGATAAGACGAGCAAGAGGGATCCAGAGAATTATGTCGAACTGATGACCGAGCTCACCATTGAGGACAAATCTGGCGATATGATGGCTTCGAAAAGCTCATTCGACAAAGCTCGCCAGAAGGGTGACACTACGGTGGCAAACGATACGGTGGTGAGTAATACTCGAAGTACGCGTGCCAGAACTCGGGCAGCGGCTAATGCCTCTCGCATCAATGCCACTCAAATGAACACGCCGTCGAGGACTGCGCCCAATAAGACTGCTACTTCGACCAAGAAGAACACTGCAAATGAAACTCCGAGAAGTCGCACCGCCAAGATGGTCACATCGGCCACCAAGCAAGCGATCAAAACGTCTAAGGAGAATCTTACTGCTAGCGTGACCAAGGCGAAGCAAAACACGACGACAACTACTGGGAAGCAAACTGTGGCTCAGTCAAAGAACAACTCAGCCATGAACGCTACCCCGAGCAAAACGATCATCAAGACCAATATCACCAATAATAATACTGCAAATGTTCTTAACAATACACCATCGAAGGTGGCTCCTGCCACACCACGACGAAAAGCGGAGATGGATGCCAAGTTTAAGGAGAAGTTGATCATGTCCGAGGATAAGACTCGAAAAGCGATTGAGAAGAAGGAACAGCTTCTCAGCAATCGCCAGCAGACTTTGCGTGAACGAGCCGCCTGTCGACAGAGGAAGCTGGAGGAGTTTCAGAAGAAACAGAAAGAAGAGCAACAGCAAAAGATGGAGTCGATGCAAAAGAAGATGCAAACAACGCCAACAAGAGCACCGCGCCGAGGTCGGGTCAAGAAGGATGAGGTTGGTATCCGTCACAGTTTATAACTTGGTTTTAACGTTTGTTTTTAGGAGCCAATGCAAATTACTCCTTCTAAACCTTTTAAAACCACATCCAATGATTCGCTTTCAAAGACAAAGCCGACAGCTGTTTCTCGTAAGGAGCAGAGTAACAGCAAGCTTAACGGAACTGGTGGGGCTAAAAAGGCAAGCAATCTAGCCCGTAGCGAGTCAAGTGGCAAGCTAAACAACACTGGCCCGAAAGTCGGTTCTACTTTAAATCGCAATGACTCGTGTAGCAAGCTCAAGGTGACCAAAGATGGCGACTCGTCTATTGGCAACAAGTCAAACGGACCGAAAAAGCCGCCACGTGCAGGCAACTCCAAAAAGAATCTCAAAGAAGAGACGCATTTCAAGCCTCTCCCATCATCGGTAGCTTTGTCGCCTATCGCAAAAGCCACTGATCTTCCCAACTCGACTTTCGTGGCTTCAGATCATGAATCGGGCAAAATCACCAAGTCGGTGGAGCCGAATAATCTGCTGAATTCGACCTTCCCAGTGCCGCCCACCAAGCCCAGTGATCACGTTTTTCAAGTTCCTCCGGTTCCGCCAATGACCCCAAAGAATCCCAACTTGAGTCGTTTGGAGCAAAGTATCAACTCGTATCAGATGACACCTCCTCGGCGCGATGTCGAATCCCAGTACGATTTGACCCAAGCATTCGACTCCGAGGACG
Organism: Rhinocypha anisoptera; assembly: GCA_011762765.2. Taxonomy (NCBI): domain Eukaryota; kingdom Metazoa; phylum Arthropoda; class Insecta; order Odonata; family Chlorocyphidae; genus Rhinocypha; species Rhinocypha anisoptera. Next base: position 9,168 of record WURS02447412.1, read on the forward strand.
AAGAAGCGGCCGAGGCAGCGGAACGTGCCCGAGGCTGCAAAAAGATTCCCTCCTGGGCACAGGGCAAGAATTTCATCCAGTTGGTTCGGGCTCAGTTCAGCAAACCTGCCGTCGAGCTAGACAAAATAGCGCTCGCCGCATTCGGCGAAATTCGCCTTCCCGTTCCACTGGAGGAGATGGGCCTCTCCGTCAAGGACAAATACGCCAAACGGTCCAGCTCAGTCTACTGGGATACAGACAAGCTGCAAAACTGGCCCGCGTAATGCAGTTTGCATGACTTTGAACTTCACACACTTATTCTCACACAACACTTACCTATTATCTATTAATCGGTTTCATTGTATTTTTTAATCTGACTTGTGCATTTTTTTATTATTCCTATTATTGTGATTACATTTGCACCATGTTTATATAGACTTAATATTCTATTTTTAATCATGTTTCAAAGTTCGAAACTACTAGAATTTTTGAAGCTACAGTAAAACCTTACTCTTACGCGCAGTTGTCAAAGCAAAGTAGAAGACATTAATAGAATTTCATCAATGTCTTCTACTTTGTTTCGAAAACAACGCATGAGGACAAACTGTATATTAAAAAGTTTAAAGTCTGGAATGTCATTCGAAAACGCAAACTCAAATCATACTTTAGTTCGGCTAATTGGATTAATTTAGTTCCATTGTCGAAGTTCAAATTGAGTTAGGTTCGTGAATGTGTGAAATAGATTGGATCAGTGGTCAAAAGGAGGCAATTTGATCTCTAAACGAATCGAGGCAGTGGGCGATATGGAGTCACTGTTCACCGTGTTGGGTTACTTCTTTGGATTGGTGTTGTCGGTCAAGTTTGGCCTATGGCTTCTCACCTGGCTTGCTGTGTCGATGGGTCGCAAATTTGGCATGGGTGTGAAGTGGAGGTCTGACCGAGGTGAGTTTGCGGTGATCACTGGTGCAACGGGCTCCACTGGTAGTGAGTATGCCCGGGAGTTCGCCTCGATGGGCTTCAACCTCGTGCTTATCTCACGCAACCACGACAAGGTGGAAAAGCTTGCACAGAGTCTCAAGGAAAAGTATCACCTGCGGATGGTGAGTAATTTCGTTCGACTCGACGGCAAACGTTGATTTACAAGGGGGTCGGCGCCTTTTGTAAAAAAACGGCGGTAAAGCCGCCGAGGTCAAACTCGAGTTATCATAATTTGAAGGGAAATGCAAGAAAATCGAATCAAATCGAGTGAGAATCCGAATCATAACACAGAAAGTTAGATTCGAATCGGTTAAGGCTTCAAATCACAACAGTGAAAGTTAGATTCGAATTGGTTATGAATTCGAATCACAACAGCGAAAGTTAGATTCGAATCTGTTATGAATTCGAATCACAACAATGAAATTTGGATTTGAATCGGTTAAGCACAGTGGAAGTAGCTTAACTGTTACAGTGCAAAATGGCCAAGTGGCAGAACATGAAATTGTCTAAGTATAGAATAGGGCATAGAAAACTACCAACTTTTGTATTAGCCATTAATATAACAGAAGATAATAATCAAAATCAAAGGTGCGAACAATACAGTCGGACTTCAACCGACCGGAGTGTTTCAATCTCATCCGTGAAGAATTGAGCGATATCTTTCCGATCGTGGCACTAGTCAACGCGATGGCTTGCTCTTTGCCACCGAAACCCTTTCTTGAGCATCCACCAAACTTCAATCACGACGTTCTGTGGATCACGGTGATTGGCACTGTCTTGATGTGTGAGATAGTGCTGCCACGCATGGTCGAACTCGAGCGTGGTGTGATCATCAACGTTTCCTCTCAAGCCGGTGATTTTCACTTTCCCTTCTACACCACATTCTCCGCCGGTAAGTGTGTCGGAATTCCGCTGATCGATAAATTAGGGCTCGCAAGAAAATCCAATCTTAAGAAAGTTTCCGAAAACCACTCACTTAGATAATGCTTTTGAAAAGAAAAGAGTGATGCCAAGTTTAGTAAGAAGAATTCTCGAATATTCTTTATGTCATTTGAAAGTTTAGAATATGTGGAATTTAGTATAAAAACTTTTGGAACTGCCAAATATTCCTAATTGTCTTGAATTTGATTCTAAAGTTTCCGTTTTTAACAAAACAACAATAGTGTTAAAAGACTCAAAACAATAGAGATTTTCCATTAAAAAACTAATTGAATTACAATTAGTTTTTTACGCCATTGTTTTGATAAAAAACCGAAACTTTAGAATCAAATTCGAGACCGTTAAGAATATTTGACCGTTTTCGATTCTACATATTCTGAACTTTTGAATGACATAAAGTTGGGATCGCAAGAAAAGTCAACCCTAAAAGAAAGTTTTTAGAAAACCGTTACTTTGATAGCGCTTTTCAGCAAGAAAATTCCCAGAAACTCTCCTATGTAAATACATAGGGTTGGATTTTCCTGCGACCTCTACATAAAGGGTATTTGAGAATTCTTCTGATTAAGGGGCCATACTTTAATTACGTCAGCATTTGAGGGGAGGGAGGGGCAGGGCGAGAGAAGTGCAGCGTAGGTTGTCAGACTCGCTCGAGTTTCAATGGCCCGATTCTCGGGTCCCTTTGAATCTTGGGATCCCAAAGTTTCATCCAATTATTCTTTCCTCAAAAGGATCTTTTTTGTAAAGTTTCAGCTTTTTTGGTGCCCGGGAAATATACTAGAATTTTTCTGAGGACGGACAGTCAGACAGACAGAAACATGAGATTAATAGCCGGGCTTTTGCAGCATAGCTGCCTCTCGCCCTGCTAAAAAGCTAATTATGTAAATATTAATAAATATAAAAATTCCAAACGAGTTAATCTCTGTGTGTGTGTCTTATCTTTGCACTGGAAGCAAAATCATTTGTGAACACCATATCAGACCTGTTGGCGATCGAGTACAAGAACAAGGGCATTGTGGTGCAGAGTGCACGTCCCCTTTTTGTCCACTCCTCGATGGCAGCCGAACTCAAGCCCAATTTTCTGTTTCTCTCGCCGGCACGGACAGTGTGGGCCTCGATGCAGGCGGTTGGAATCGAGACTGCCACTTATGGCCACTGGAAACACCGAATCTCCGCACTGGCACTGGATATACTCATCTTTCTTGTCGGCCAACGACTCACTTCCACCATCTGTGGCAACTATCTGATGAAGAGATTCGTCAAAGTACCGGTAAGTGATTGACAAAGTCCCAAATCCGATATATTTGATTTTTTTGATTTGATATTGAAATTCCTTCCTGATTCGGTAAATCTGATTCGATCTAATAGCGGTATCTGCAGAGTTGCGAATAAAACATAAATGTGCAATTCACAAACGTGACTAATGTATTTAACTCATAGACTTGACTGCTGGCTTCGGTTTGCTCTTTACCTAGCCACGTCTTTTGTACTAGAAAAAGTTAAATTGTCACGTTATTTGTGAATTTCTCATTTATGTCTTATTCGCAACTCTGGGTATCCGGTATACCGAATGAGTGGCAACTACTCACAGACAATCGATCTATCGATAGTTACAATTGACACTTTTGAATGTATTCGATATGTTGGATAATTCTGTTGATCTACTGATATATTGGATTTCGGTTCTTTGTGTTTAACTTATCACTACAAAAAAGAATGCCACTTATTGAAGTTGACATTAATTGATAGACACATTATTTAGTTTCTTCAAGAAAGAATTTCAAAAAATCAATTGGGGATTGGCTCTTTAAAAACAATTTTAAACTAGACAAAATTTTCGAAAATATAAACAAACTAAAATATAATCGAAATTAGTTTAGTTGCTTATACTTCTTGAATAATATTTATATATAAGAGATACTGGAATTCAATGATTTATTTTTTGATTTCTAAAAATTAAATAATTTTAATATAGTATTAAATTAATTGATTCCAATATTGGCTATTGACAGGAAGGAGAAGGTTTGACAACAATTGGGTCAAACTCAATTGATGAAGAGAAAAGTGCCTCGTTGAGTGAACGATCCAAAGCTAGGACGAGCAAGACTGAGGATCATGAAACGAGCAGTACAATCACATCAACAACCTCTTCAACACCATCGTTACTACCACCTCCCAAGAAAGACATTCGCATTGACATTGAGCGTTTTAAGAGTGAAACTGAACCATTTCAATTTGAAATCAAAACAAATCTTGCCAAAACATTCAAGTTTGATGTAAAACCCGAAAAGTCAAAGTCTAAGTCTAAGTCGAAATCACAGGCGTCCAAGATTAGATCGAGCAAGATTGCAAGTCAAGATAACAGTGCCATGGCTTCACTTGAATCGTCTAAGGCTGCAAAGTCTGAAGAAGATGCTCATGACAGTTTGTCATCATCCAAATCTAGGTTTCCAAAAGCCACAAGTGATGGTGGTGCTTTGCTCGAACCGGTTGCTCACACTGAGGCAAAAAGTGGTGGAGTTCCTTTGTCTGGGCCTAAATCTCACACTGAAACCACAGGTGGCGGAGTATCTTTACCTGGACCTAAATCGCACATTGAAACTACGGGTGGTGGAGTACCTTTGCCTGGGCCCAAGTCTCACACTGAAACCACGGGTGGCGGAGTATCTTTACCTGGGCCTAAATCTCACACTGAAACCACAGGTAGCGGAGTACCTTTACCTGGACCCAAGTCTAACACTGAAACCACAGGTACCGGAGTACCTTTACCTGGACCCAAGAATCAGACTGAAACTAGTGGTGGTGGTGTTTCTTTACCAGGACCTAAAAATCATATTGAAACCACTGTTGGTGGAGTACCTTTGCCAGGACCTAAAAATTATATTGAAACTACCGGTGGCGGAGTACCTTTACCTGGACCCAAGTCTCACACTGAAACCACGAATGGTGGTGTTTCATTACCAGAACCTAAGAATCATATTGAAACCACTATTGGTGGTATATCTTTGCCAGGGCCCAAGCCTCTTACAGAAACTACGGGAAGGAGTGTTCCTTTGCCAGGACCCAAGTCTTATATTGAAACAACAGGTGGTGGTGTACCTTTGCCAGGGCTTAAGCCTATTACAGAAACTATGAGAGGGGGTGTTCCTTTGCCAGGGCCCAAGTCTCATATTGAAACAACAGGTGGCGGAGTATCTTTGCCTGGGCCCAAGTCTCATATTGAAACAACAGGTGGCGGAGTATCTTTGCCTGGGCCCAAGTCTCACATTGAAACCACGGGTGGCGGAGTACCTTTGCCCGGGCCCAAGTCTCACATTGAAACGACGAGTGGCGGAGCACCTTTGCCTCGGCCCAAGTCTCACATTGAAACGACGGGT
>WURS02447423.1:0-14437 GCA_011762765.2 Rhinocypha anisoptera
TCACCCGGTCTCGAACCCGGGTCCCCCGGTCAGTAGCCAAGCACTCTACCCACTGGGCTACCACGACCTCTTTATATCACTGTACGGTGCTCATTTTCAGGATAGGCTGAAGCAATTAAGTTCCGTGGTGTAAAATTTCTTCCTCTTGGAACCCTGTCGGCAGGGCATCAGACCTTTTCTTGGCAAAGGGACAGAGGCAACCTCTTCCCTCGATTGCACTAACAGTCCCTCTGGTCAAATTTGTTTTTTAAAGTGGTTTTGCAAACGAATTTTTTATTTAAAAATCCACAAATATAATCAGATAAATGAATTTCATGTAATTCACTCTGCTATGCAATTTTTAAACTAAATTCTTCCATCAATATTAACTAAGATCTTCAGTTAGATGCATCTAGATATTTACAAAGTCTTTCCTTGTTTTCTACCAGATCAAGGGCTCCACAATGGCCGATGTTTTGGCTCATGGATGTTGATGGCCCTAGAGTTGAAACGTCAGCCAGAATGGAGCCCCTCACCCAGTGGAAAACTAGAGTAGACTTTGTAAGCATAATTTGATTATTTTATCAAAATTAATCCCATAATCATTCTTAAAGAAGGTGAAAAAATATCCTTCAACTGGTATTCCAGACTCAGTAGGAGTAATGAGACTTATGATTCCACATCTGTGATTTTTAATGATATTTCTCAGGTAATTTTGTTTACATTTTACATCAGAAGTCTGATTTTTTACCTTTATTAATTTTTATGCTTTCGGTGTTGAAAGATAATTTATACTTTTAACATCTTTGGAAATATAAAAAATGTAAATTACTAGTACAAATGGGATGTAAATCAGTGTTTGTTAACCACAGCTAAGTTAACAAAGACCTAAAACCAGTCTGAAAATCTGAGGATGAAATTTTTCGACAAGCTGCTATAAAATGTACATTTGTGACATTCTTGATAATTGGTTGGTGCCAATCCTTCAGATTCAATTAATTAATTTATCATCTTGAGCAGGTAGCTCTGTTAAGTATATTATTTCCTGTCCATCATTTATTTGAGTATTGTTGTCGGATATGTTGATTCTTATCATTTGTAAAATTCTATTCAATTTTGTATAGGGCAAACAGTGGTGGCAAGTGGCAAACAGTTATTATCCACTTTTACATAAGAAAAGTATAAATGAAAGATTATTATTAATATGAAAAGATAATAAAACTCCCAAGAAGTTCTGAACATGCTTACCCATCATTTTTTTTCTTCAATCTTAGGCATTCTTCCCATTACTCTGGTGTTGCTTTGTTAATTATAGTTGGCAACTTGTGCTTTTTAACTTCGATATAAAAAAGATGGTAAAAGAGTCCGGGGTAGTGGAGAACTACAAAGTGGGGGAACCTATTAGGTCAGTTAGATTTGCAGATGACCGATCTCTAGTAGCTCATTCAGCCAAACGACCACAGACCTTGCCGAGTGCTTTACAGGACCAATGTGAGTCGTTTGGAATGAAAATCAATAGTAAGAAAACAAAAGTAATGAGACTCTCAAGAAGTATTAAAAGCTAGGTTAAATATCTTACTAGAAGGGCATAAGTTGGAACAGGTAGAAAATGTTACTTATTTGGGGAGCATCATAAGAATTGTGTTGACTAAACATGCTTTTATGATAAAGAAGGAGTTGTTAAGAGGAAAAACATGAAGAAAAGATTAGTGTCACCCCTCATATGCAGCATAGCTTTATATGGACCGGAAACCCGGCCCATGAGGAAGGTTGGTGAATCTAGAGTAGGTTTCTGAGATGTGGGTTTGGCGAAGGATGGATAAGGTGAAGTGGGAGAAGAAAACTTTTGAAGTGCTAAGAATGGTAGGGAGGGATTGGGAGAAATCCGAAGAAGGCAGAAAAGATTGATGGAAGGTGTACCCAGAGTCAATTGATAGTTGAAGACTATAATAGAGGGTAGAATGTTGGGAAAGCAAGGTGTAGATAGGAAAAAAATTGCTATTTTAGATAGAATGAAGCTGGTAGGAATTACAGGGTTGAAGAGGCAATTGAGTTAAGGTGGGGTTTGGTATTCAAAACAATCTTCAGACTAACAACTTTGGATGATGAACAATAAAGGAGGCTGAGCACTGCTCTAATTGCAATTGTTCATCATTTATTTGATTATTATTCACTCATTTCTGCCAGTACTACAAAGATTTGAAGAGGCTGAAAGGTTAGGTGGAGAGCTGCTTTGGACAAATCAATCTTCTGATTTCAAATGTAGTACAATGATCAACAAAGGTGGCTGAATTATATTTCGACCAATTGTGCCTGCTTAAATTTGTCACAGTTCACTCATTTCTGTGAATAGCCAAGGGGTAGGTCGTCCACAGAGCCATCAAAAGAGAATAAAGAGGGTATACTTACAATAAGAGGTTACTGATAGATAGTACGGCATGGAAGACAGTAATGGAGGAAGAGAGAATTGGTATTTCATAGATAGGTGGTAGAAAATATGCAGACTTGAAGAGGGATTTATGTTGTGGTGAGGCTATGTAGTTCTAATATGAAGTTCATCATAAACCTACCTTAACCATTAGACTACCCTTCATCATCATCATATTTCTGACAATGAATATTTCTGCATCACAACAACCAGCACTCAGAGATATTTGTGGATGACCAGAAGAAAGTCAGGACCATCAAAGTCTTCAAGACTTTTGAGTGATCAAGTGTTGCATGGTGGCTACTTGGAGTGAATGTACTCTTGATATTCAACTCTATATTAATTACAGATATGTATGGGGAAAAGAAGACGGGTTTTCTTATTTTCATGTTCTGGAAATGACTAGCAACAGCAGAAGTGTGCAATATCCTGTTTTTTGGAAATTCTATTTCTAGCTTTGCTTCTGTCAACAGCCTTAAAGCAATAATAAAAAAAGAGCATAAAAATCATTTGGAAGAAGTAACCACAGTAAGAGTTTCATTGTACATACTAAGTAATGTATGCCATTTTATAACTGCTTATGCATAAATCTCCCATTTATTGACAGTTTGCTTGTGAGGATTTCAAAAAATAAAATATTCATAGTAATTGAGGAGTCTTTTTCAATGAATACATGTGTGAAAGTATGAAAAAACATGTTAGCCAGTGTTACATATGACATCATAAAGAAATGTCCACTAATAAGATTATATCACAAAAGTAAATTTGTGAAAACATACACTTAGAGATTATTAGGATTCATCCTGCCTAACAGAGGAAATTTTTGTTTCATTTGAACATGTCTAAGTGTGCAGGAGTAGGCCTGTTCTTTTGTTTATAATATGTAATCACCACATGTATTCAATGCATCTAGAGTGCAACACTCAATTGAGGTTTCTTTTTCTGATCCTCTGATTCCATTTCTGATTACTCTGGGCATTACTTGAAAGTTTCACAATCTTTATAGACTCTTATTTCTCAGTAAAACAAAGTCATCAGTACACAGTTACCTTGAACTGGTATAAAATACATTATGCACGTACAGAATAGTAAACCATCCCTAGAAGAAGGTCGGCCCCACAGACTGTGTAGCCATTTGGAACACTGGTTTACCAACTTCTTCAAGGGATATTAAACACATCAGACCTCATTTTGGTGTAAACAGAACTGATCCAGTACCCATTGCATCCAGTAAGTAAGTCATAAATCTACTTACTTCTTTTTTACACACCCTTGAAATATATATCAGTCTGGCAAGGGTTAATTTATCAAAAACTAGCATAAAACTGGAGCATATATATTACACATACTTGTCTTTCCATTCTAATAAGTTAATCCTTTATCCTAAATCTCTACCTAACATGACTATTCATACTAATACCCACAAGATTGATAAATACAAAGCCACCTTTTATCAAGTAATGCCATACCAGGATCTATATTGATATTTTCTAGAATCACGTAGGACAGAAAGGTTAATCATTTTTAAGTTCTGGTTAACTATGGCTTCTGGATTCCTTCTTAACTTTTAGCCTTTACGCACCATAAGATAAAACATTCATTACTGGATTCAAATGCCTTCCATCATCAGCACGTGGGAAAAACATTCAAAATCTGTTTATACAGGCCATAAAGAGGGAGGGAGAAAAAAATCAGGACTCGCGGAAAGATTAAGGGAAACCAGTGTTCCAATTGAAGAAAAGTCTAAGAAGTCATTGATAACTGAATTTTTTAAAGAGGAAAGAGGACCCAAATAAAGATACCATGCCTTTCATGAAATGAATATAAACTTGGAACTTACAAAGAAAAATTCTGATACATCTTTCCTGTTTCCTTTATTATATCTAATTGATAGTCTCTTTCATTGGGGACCAGAGAAAATTTAACATTGGACGCATGTAGAATTAACCAATATTATCTAATAGCTGTACACCATATGGTATACATCTGCATGCATGTGCACATGTATTAAGTATCATATTCATTAGGTATACATCCATTCATCCACCTTTCAATATCCCATGAATGTTTTCCACATCCATTTCTTCTGTGGAAGAGGAATACCACCTGTATGTGGCAAAGCTACCAAATACAAAAAAATATTGGTTAAAGAAAAACATATTATTATTCCCTAGAGGAAGTAGCTACACAAGTGTTCCAAATAGCCACGGCCACATAGGCTGAGTAGCCAGTTCCTATTGGGTTGGTTTTAGGGTAATAAAAGGTTCGCGAAGTGCAGTAAAACCATGATTGCGAATTAAATTTCTTCCAAACCATTAGGTAGGAAAGCATAATCATTGGGAAATGAAAATCGTTTATCATTGTGTACAGAGCATCAAAAAATAAAAAGTTACGAGAAAGTCGACTCCGTTGGTTCAGGGTAGTGCAAAGAAAGTGGTATGATTCCTAATGATATATAAGGTATCCAAGAAATTTTTTAGGCTTCTCGTAAACCATTATCCTTATATCTTCCGCTAAAATTAGCGATTGAGATTTTTAGCGAAATTAGAGATTTTTTCACAATTGATTTCCATCCTACGCATATAAGTCAGAATTTAAACTTTCTCATATTTCGATAATAATATGAATAGACGGTGACTTAATATGAGCGCATGCCGCTTACTTGAAATATCGCGAACAGTCATTATGTGAAGGATTTTAGCGTATTTTCCAAGTCAATTTCTGCTTTTACCTGATGTCACACAGTATAAACCAACCCACACATCAAAAATGAAATTAACGAAACATGATCAAATTAATAATGTCATGTATTAAATTAGTCATACTGTGCAACAACTTAATTCTAATCCAATTCTTTCTCCGTGTACTTGGCTAACCACCTTGACCAACCTTGGCGTTCTAGTGAAAAATGATGTTTCTTTAACATAAATGTAATCTTACCCAACGGTGGTTTGTGTTCCAACATTTCCATGAAATATTCATTGGTGCAATATAAATTTTGTGAAATAAACTCGGTTTTCACACACACAACCAGACGACGCAAGGTCTCACTTTTTCAAACCGAAATCCTCATTTGGCATTGGACAAATGAAAATCACTATTTGGGCTATTGTCAAGTCGTGAGATCCTAGTCAAAACGGGTGAAAATGAGTAATCGACTGATATTACGGAGTTATTGTCACACGATAAGAGTGGTAAGATTTAAAACTCTGAAGTAAAGCAATTACTGGTGGAATAGTTAAAATTTTCTTCTCCTCCTCATGAAAACAAATTTTCGCTTTAACAAATAACAGAATTTTCGGTTATGCCATGTGTGTTTTCTATATAATTGCGTGGTTAAATTAGGTATTTCATCTTTTGGATAGGCATGTTAGCTATGTTGTTTACATTTAAATTGTTTATAATGCCAGTGGTGGGGTGTCATTATTTATGTTTATCTGTCCCGGTATTTTTGCTCCAAAAGTTATTTGTGTTGAAATAATTATAATATTCTCTTACAGTGTATGTTTATAATGGTCTTTAAGTGGAGCAAATAAATTACAATGGGTTCTGGCAAAGAAATGGTAACTGTTTCTGTGAACGATGCTGAAACTCGAGAGAAAAATAAAAAATTCACGGCAAGTGGTGTTAATGAAATCTATAATGTAACCCTCTGGTTTACATAATGATAATCGCTCATATATATACACCTTCATTCCAGGTCTATAAAATACTTGTAAATAGTGGAATGGGCAGTTGGTTTGTTTTTCGCCGCTACAATGAATTCCACAAACTTTATGAAACAGTGAAGAAGCAGGTACGAGCTATCTTTAGCTATTTTTTATAGTAAAGAAAATTAGAAACATTAGCATATCCACGGTACATGTCGTTGGAATGCATTTTCAGTTGAATTTAAAAAGCTTTTATTGCTTAAAACCAGAAGAGGGAGCTTTTAGAGTATTTTTTTAAATTTTACAGATCCAATTTTTATTTGAGACTCTGGATTGTTAAGATGGCCTTTTCTCTATCCTAGCTTAGGACATCAATTTTTCATCCTCATTCCTAAAGAATACGATACCGTATTTCATCAAACTATTTCTTCTTCATCTCAGATTTTTTTGGGCTGTCTTTAGCTTCTAGCTTTCAATATTGAAGTTTAAATGAATTGATATTTTTGTATTATTCATTTAAGATTCTCTTTACCCTTGTATAATTATTAATCCTACTCTGTACGGTTATCACTTAAGCAACATAAATGTATAGTTAGTCATGTGTTATTTTATGATTATGAATTTAAACGAGAATAAAATAGAACTTACTTGAGTTACTAACATGGATTTGACATTTTGATTTTATGGAATAATGACTCATCCGAGTGAAACTTTGTTCCAATTGTTGAATTATGTACCCTTACAAGCTTAAGTCATCCCCTTTGTTTATAATTAACTTTTCACCAATATATTAGTTTTGTTTTACATTTAAGATAAAAATATTTTTCCAAAAGGATTGGTATAGTACTAGTCTCTTTCAGTAACACATTTACCCCTCATACTGAATTTTTAAAACTCTTCCTAAGTTTCTCATCTTGTTATAAGTTTTAAGGTTGATATTTTTTTTTCAGAAACAGCCAAAACTGGCCTTAAATTGAGTTGTTAACAAATAGGTATAATATAAAAAACAGAAAAAGATGTTGAAAATTAAGCTAAAAAAATAAAAACAAAACAGGTTAACAAATCAATAAATTGACCCTAACACCAAAAATACACAATCACTTGGGCGAGCTTTCAGACAAAATTCTCACTGTATAGGTAAAGGATGACCATGGTGAAGAAATGTCGAGGATGGTTGGAGAAGGAATTTAGTGAGTTAAAAGTGCATGGTAAAGGTACGTAAGGGATCTCTGAGTTAAGGAAAGACGGCAGCAGGGAAGATGGAAAAGGAAGGAGTTGTGAGTTTTGCAAGAGGGGACGAGAAGTAGGTAGGAGTTCGGTGGTTCTGAGACGACCATTCATAATCCCATGAAAGGCGCGTGTGAAGAGGTGAAATTCTGAAAGAGGAAAGTAGTTTGATGTTTGAAAAGGTCCGGTAGGAAGGGACTCGATGTCGCACTATATAGAGGAAAAAGTTTAATGTTGAGGTTGGTGGGGCAAGCAGAGTACCAGATTGGAGAACAATAATCAAGTATGGGGAGGATGCACCCAGAAAAAATCTATTTGAGAGAGAGCGGAGTGTTGATTTCAGTAAACCTGTATAAGAGACCCAGGAGATACATGGCTTTGGAGCAGACCTTTTTTATATGTGGGACGAATTTATATTTGGAATCGAAGAGAACCCCAAGATCAGAATGGGATGAAACCTTCTGGATTGGTTGACCTGAGAATAAGTAGGAGGAGATTACAGGCTTAGAACGCAAGGTGAATGTGAGGACTTGAGATTTGGTAGAGTTAATATTTAGATTCCAGGTGGAGCTCCATTTGGAGATGGAATTAAGGGAATCCCGAAGGTGGATGCTGTCAGCAGGGCTGTAAACTTGCCTAAAAACTTTGCAGTCATCAGCATATAAAAGGATATTGCAGAGTTTTGAGAGGACGCTTGAGGTTATGTCATCAATATAAAGGGAGAAAAGCAGAGGGCCGAGGACACTGCCTTGAGGGATGCCGGAAGTTACCCTTTCGTAACTTGAAGTAATCTCACCAAGTACTACTCTCTGATATCTATTAGATAGGTAGTCGGAGAGAAGGACCAGCAAACAACCGTGGATGTTGAAATGATTTTTATGGAGCAGTAGACCATCATCGACCATGTCGAAAGCCTTCGAGAAATCATTCAAATCAAATCACCATAGCTATTAAATTCATTTTTAAACCAAAACTTTTTATAAGTTGAATGTTTGTCATATGTAATATCTTTGAATTCAATTTGACGGAAGGTTTTAACTTGCATATTTAGCTTCTCTATTTAACCTCTCAGGTTTGGCAGCCTCGTTCCTTCATGACAGCTGTATGTAGGAGAAAAGTAGCAGCAGCATTCTTCTCCTTCTAAAGCCTGCAAAGGTTTAGCAGGTAGCGGTCCCGGGACGACCCTTATAGTCCACCTCGCCCATTTCCCTCCAAGTGGGGCAGTAGAGATACAATTGTCCATAGTTAAAATATTTCATGTGGAAATATATCCAAATATGCACTCCATATTTAGATTCCTTGATAATTTCTGATCAATCAGATACTAAGCAGTACATAACTACTTTGATTCATAACTTGCATTCTACCGAAACTCAGAAAAAACTAAGGGAAATGATGAGGGTGTGTCAGAAAAGAATTTCCCAAAACTGTGGATGGAATGCATTCATCAAACTTTCCCAAGGGTCGTGAACCTTCATAAATGTTGTTAGAAAGGGGGTCCCATTCTGGAACAATAAGAAAGTGTGGCCATTTGAATCTTTCTTATAATACAGGTCATAAAATTTGGAGAGGGTCTAGAGAGGGTACGAAGGAGGTGGTCGACATACATATACGTATTCTCCACACTCTCCTGAAAAATGTGGATATATACATATTCCGCAGCCTAGGAGTTGACTTCCCAAAATAAATATGTATTCCAAAAGCACCTGAGAATCAAGGCATTACTTCACTAAAAAAGATTGAGTGAGCTTTTGAAATTTTTTAAATCATTATTTCATCCACTTGGTTGCACTGCAAGTTTCTTCAGATTCTGATTATGTACTTCCATCAAGTTACAGCCCTTGCTGTAAAATTCCCTCATACTATTCTTATTCATTAACCTTTAATCTTTTTCTTGTTCAGTGACTCCTTTCAACATGGTAGTATTTTGCATTGTAGTGGAATCCCCTAAGGAGTACTCCACCAGTTTGCGTCATCCATCATAAAGGGGGTGAGGGAGGTGGCAGGAAGTTAGAGCAAATACATTTCCAATACACTAAAATCCAATTCATCTGGTATTCTGGTGGGTGAATTAAATGTGGACAAAACAGTTTGATATAGGGATGATTTTTCCACAATTTCATGTAACAACATGGTGCTGTTGGCACATCTTTCAGGGACATTCAAACTTATCGCCAGCTGTTTCAGCAACATACATTTCATTTTAATGATGTCTTCTCAAGGGCTAATCAAATAGTTTTACTATGAGTTTTCTATCCACTTGATGACTTATTCACATGATTAATTGCACTACTACCATAGTTTTTCAAGTCTACTTTCAAGTTCACTTGAAAATGCTATTGGCATAGTGAAACTAGTCATGTGAATGTATAATTAAGTGGAAAACAATATCTTTTAATTCTTACCAGCATGAAAGACTTCCACAAAGTAAATGCCTCTTCAAACAACTAATTCAACCCCTCAGCTGCGGGAGAAAATTAGCGATGACACTTCCCTTCTATTTCCGACAAAGGTTTATTAGTTGGTGGACCCAAGATGCCCCTTTTTGACCTCGTAGCCCAGTTCTCTCCAAGGGGGTAGTGGAGATACAATTGACTTTAGTAAAAATATTTCACTCAGGAATATATCAAAAAATGAATTTCATATTTATTTTCCTGGTTAATTTCTGATTAATTTGGTACCAAACAGTACGTAAATACTTTCATTTATCACCAACATTCTACTGAAACTCTACCAAGGCAACAATCAAGGGAAATGACGAGGGTGGGTCAAAGTACATTTTACCAAATTTTTGGCGGACGGAATGCATTCGTCAAACTCACCCGAGGGTCGTGAACCGTCATAAATGGCACTTGAAATGGGTGCCCTATTCCGGAACAGTAAGAAAGTATGAACATTCAAGCCTTTTTGGAAAGGACGTACCATAAAATTTGCAGAGGGTCTAGGGAGGGTACAAAGGCAGCAGTCTTATGTACATGAAAGTATTTTCCACAGTTGCTTGCCAAAACACTGATCAACATATCCCGCAGCCTTGGGTTTAAATATTAGTAATCCACTGAAAAATGTTGCCACTGTTCCTCAATTTTAATTTATTGTACAACACGTTTCAGCCACTATACCATCATCAGGTACACCAAATTCTTGCAATGCAGCAGTATATACAGCAGATTTCAAGAGGGTTGTAATGGTGGCAAGGTTGGGGTGCAATGGTGGCAAGACTTTTGGAGGAGTAGGGAACAGAATGGCGGGCAGTGACTTTTGAAAGTATGTTCATTCATCAAAAAGTCCTTCCCTTTCTGAACAATTACTAATTGTTCCAGAGCATCCAGTCTTGTGTCTCTTCCTCTCGGACTCGATGACTTCACTTGTGGCTAAACATCTTGAAGAAAATCACTCGTGCATATTCAACCTAGTGATTATCCACGTGGAGAGGAAGGGACACAGACTTGAAACAACTTGTAATTGTAAGTAGGGCAAGGACTTCTATATTTTCAGGCATAACTATGTGGAAATCCATTTCTGAGAAAAAGGAATAATGTACTCCGTCGTAGTGGCACCTGGATTCACGACCAATCGTAACCCGCATTCCTTTCCTTCCCCCTTCGATGCCCGCCCCCACTCCCTGACATGTTTGTATATAAATGGCTGTATATGTATGATTTTTGTACCTGATGATGACGCCGTAGCGTTGAAACTAGTTGTACCATATTTAAAAGCAAGTGGAAAAATACGGAGTACGTTGTTCCTTTTCTCACTGTGAATAACCTTTTCCTATTACGGGGCTTGTAATTCGAATTCACTGGAAAGTAGACACTGACTGGGCTCTTGAACCTAATTTATGAAATATCTTTATAGCCAGATATTTATTTCAACGGATTTCAACCAGAGCATAATGACTTAAATACGAAGAGAAAATGGTATAAAATAGGAACACTTCCTCTAGGTAAGTTAGATGAAAAATCAGTCAAACATTTTGACAAGAATAATATACTAGAAAGAAGATATTTTATGTTATGAGAACCCCTATGAAAATAGTAGAAGGGGAGGAAAAATTTAATTATCAAGGTTATAGAAGACATTTCTAGCTGGCAGAGAGAATAAAAATCCAACATATAGTCCAATCCTATAGCATTGACTAACATAGAAAGGGAATTAGGCAACACATCCTGAATCAAAGAAAAATTAAATAAAACTAATGGTCGGCAGCAGAAGTAAGGAAAGCAGTTGTTTAACGAAACTAGAAATGACATAATAGCCTGTTAGAAAAAAAAAACTAGTTGCTTGGTGCAAAAATAAGACAATGATTCGTCAGCGTAAATTTATTTTTGTTACTGCTTAATTTATTTCATTCCATGAAAATAACTCTATGTATAAAGAAAACTTTACTCCATGCAATAGAATTTACTCTTCTGATGCACATTCGGATATAGGATAGGCTAAAAAACATTTTAGCGACCAGTTTCATGACACAACACAAGTACTAAAAAATGACACCTATAATCTCCACAAAAACCTACACAAGTATTAAGGATAGATTACTGAATACAACAAGAGTAATTCCTCCATTCACATTCCCTATTTTAGTAAAGATTACAGTCACATAACCCCCAAATTATTTACTCTAGGCTTTTAAAGAAACATATTTTAGTATTCTGGCTAAAACTTTCACTTGCATTAAATGCTTAATGTGTGTTCATAGAATTAGGCTTAATTTACACATACCAAGAAAATTTTAATATTTATATAAGAAGCTATAGTTGAGTTAACAAATTGATCATTTCGATGCAAATGTTCAAGAGAAAATATTAATATCCTTTATTTCTAATAGGTTGTACAGTTACAAGTTTATTGCAGAACTACCGATTTTAGTAGAAATATATTCAATCATTCTATATTGCAGGAGTAAAAACACTCCTTTTATGTTAACACATCCTTATTGAGTAATTTTAGAAAAACTCTAAGAAAAAATATTGTAGTTAAATTTCTCTTGACAATGGACAATTTATTCTAGTTTTATCTGCTCCTTGCTTATGACGTATTTTGGATCATTCTTCTTGCTTTTGGACGAATGCACGAGCAATAAAAAACTCAATTGTGTGCATAGCCATCTATATTATATTCACTCAATACTTAAGTAGTGTCCATCAAGGTTCTTGCCTAGATTTAATCTTTTCCATCATTAGCAGTTAAATAATATGAGAATCCTCGTAATCCTGTTTATAATTTAAGTATTCTAAAACAAAACAATAGATTTTGCATTAATCAAATTTAAGAATGATAAATACGAAATGATTTTCACTGCAGATTTCAAACCTTTAAGGGGCTATTAGTGTTAAAAGCTCTCTTGGCGGGATGCTCAATTTTTAAGCCATAAGAAACTTTTGTCATTTCTAAGGCCCTCCAATAGGATTATTTGAATTGATCTCAGCTAGGATGTTAGATGCAGAAATTAAGTCACCTACAGAGATGGTGAGAGACTTTTCGTATTGTATGCTCACATGAATGCTGAACAGAAGAAATTTCTTACCCTTGTTCTATGCTTCCAGAAGGGGTAATATTTTGTGTGCCAACTTTTCTTAGAAAAAAGTCGTGAGAGCAATAGAAACTGGTTGCCCTTTGCACATATTGTGCAACTTTACTTACTGTAGACCTCCGCACCAGAAGACTTCACCCTAATCTATCGGAGCTGATAATTGTTCTTTTTTTGGAAGATCTTCAATAGCAGAATGAATTTTCTTCAAGAAGGATACGTTGGAATATTAGAGTAGATATGATTTAAATGATGTGAGGAAGCGTGGGAAGAAGTAGAAATAATCCATTTTTTTAATAATTCGTGCACCAAAGATGCCTATAAAGTGTTCGTTGACTGCATCCGCCTCCTCTCGCTTCCTTCGAAAATCTCGGAAGTGAGGCCCCGGAGTGAAGTCATTTTTCGGGAGTTTAGAGGAATTTTATTTATGTATTTTATCGGAATTTCATTCGGAGGAGATTGCCTCGGTGCTTGAATTACGTTGTCGAATTACTTTCGAAGAGGGCCAAGACGCGTGGCTCGAGTGAACGCTTGAGGTGAAGAGAAGGGGATGAAGGGATCGAAGAGAATAAACAGTTTAGAGATTTAAAAAATAACATTATTGTTGTCATTACTTATTATGGCATCATAAAATGATTAAATGTCATGAATAAACATTTAAATTATTAGATAGAACCGTGACTGACTTAAACTGTGAATTATCTTTTCTTTTTCCGAGCCTTGTTATCCAATTTCAGTTATCTCAAGTTTAGCATGGAAAGAGGAAACTTGGAGTAAAAAATACAAATAAGCCACCTTATCAGTTAATTGATCGATTACTGGAATTACGGCGTTACTAATAAAATAGATCATTTCTGAGAAATTATATTGTAAAATTAAAAATAGTGTAAGTTGTAAACTTTATAAATATGTCTGGAAGGTTAACTAGGCGTTCGAGTAGAAATCCATTAGATGAATTAAAATATTATCTGTGGTTGCACCTTCTATATTCATGGCTATTTGTGTATTTAATTCATTGACTAAAGAACCGCATATGGTAGGGCAGAAGTTAAAAAAACTTTTGAATAAAACCTGAGCACAATCGCTCTAAAAATTGACCCAAGTTGCTCCACGGTGTTGACTGATTGTTATGGTAACTAAGACAACATTGTTAAATGCACAGTTTTGCACGGATGACGAAGTTATTTTTACGAAAATCGTTCACTCCATTTTACCAAAAATAGGGTAAAATCACAAGGAATTATATATTATCAAATCAGTGAGTATTCTTACGTTATGTTTCCAAAAGTATATATTATTACAGATGTCCCTTGCATGTATTTGACTTGTGAGAAAAATACGAGATATGTTCAAAAAATACGTGGACCTTTTGAATTGCGGGGCTCCAGTTGGTTCCAAGGGAATCCGCACGGTGTCGCTAAATTTGTTACTGATCAGCTGATTCTAACGCTGTTTCCCGATTGCAGATATCTCCATTTGGTGATTATCAACGCGGTTTTTAATGAAGTGCGATTTTTTCGTTTGTCGGATTTCAGAAAGAATGGTTTGAAGGAACAAAGACTTGCTGTGAAATTTTGTGTTAAACTTGGAAAATCTGCGACTGAAAGATTTGCCATGCTCAAC
>WURS02447434.1:0-14435 GCA_011762765.2 Rhinocypha anisoptera
CCTTCGATGCCCGCCCCCACTCCCTGACATGTTTGTATATAAATGGCTGTCTATGTATGATTTTTGTACCTGATGATAACGCGGTAGCGTTGAAACTAGTTGTACCAGATTAAAAATCTAGTGGAAAAATACGGAGTACGTAATTCCTTTTCTCTTACCTAAATGTCTTTTTGTGAGATTTACAAAGGCAAAGATTAGAGCCTTGGGGGCTTCCTGTTTTCATCTATTGACTTTATCTATATCTTCCACTTCAAAATAGCTGCTGAGTGCTTGGTTACCCCTGTCAAACTCTGAAGCATGAGAAATCAGTTATATATTTAAAATTCAAATAATTATTTGATCTTTTTTTATTCTTATTTTTTCAGTTACATGAATTAAGTTTCATGAAATTTTAAATGAATGAGCAGCCTCTATGGCACATTATATTATTCATTATCTTTCTTATGTTAATTCATTTTTGTCACTTCTTTTTGCAGTGTATACATTAAAATTATTTTTTCTGCACCCGAAATCAACTAGATGTAACTTTACAGAGCTTCAACAAGGTCTTCTAGTTTTCCAAAGTGATTTTGTGTTATTGCATAGAGGGGTGTGTCTCGAATGATATTTGTCTATAAATTCCTAAATATTTTTAAATGATTCCATTATTGAGACTCATTGATTTTCATTGACATTAAATATAATTATGCATGTGGCTTATGAGCCCAAAATTCATATGAGAAAACATAAGATACACATTAAAAAAATTTAATAATATTTGTGGAAAGCTCTATGAATGTTTCATTTCTATTCAATATCTAAGTTTTTAATATGCAAGTCAATTAAAATAACTATCAGGAAGCACTAAGATTTTTCCCCCTCCACCTGTGTTCCATTTAGCTTATTGGCTCTTGAGTATCCGAAGATTGGAAATGAGAGATCTTTTCTCTCTAAATTTCTGTTTCATCATAAAAATGCATGTATTTCAATTGGGATAGGGCCCTGAATGTAATTTTTATTACACTTTTAATTTGGACATTTGTCTATACAAGAGAAAAATTGAGACAATTATAAAACTGTACATAACTTCTAAATGTTAGTAACCCACTATATAAATTGACAAAGTCATTTTATTGTGTTTAATGAAATTAACAATGATATTTCCTCATATTTATTATATTTTATGTGCAAATAACAAATGGAAGATGGTGCATTCTTAAGAGCCAAGTGTCTTACCTTAAGATACCAATTTCATCAGTTATCCTTTTGAATGCATTCACTGAGTGAACTAAATCATCAAAACACATTAACTTGGTGAAAGCACAATAATTTACTTTTAGTAACATACTATAGTCACATAACTTTTTCCTTGGAGGTTATTTTCTCCTTTGAATTGAAGGTATAAAAAGTTTAAATAATTAGGAAATGAGTAACTGGATTATTCTCTATTTTCAAACTCTGAATTAGCATTTCATCTTAACCTTACATCTATGCCATTTTGTTTAAACTTCATGTATATCATCAGTATCTCTAGGCATGTTATTAAAGCAACAAAGCACATGCATCCCTATCTGGCACTCTTCATTCATATACATAGGAGAGTAACTTGTTTGAAAGACTATAGTAACATATTAACAACAGAGCCAGATCTGTATTTCATCTTGTCCATTCCTTGACTTTAACTGAAAACTTATTTTTTATGTGAAAGGAAACTGGTTAAGTTGCAAAATGGTGCTTATTATTCTGCTTGAATATTTAATGTTTCATTCAAGTATGTTTTGCTGTAACTGCATACTGGGTATGCATCTCAGGATTTAGGCTAGTCACAGGTACAGAGTCACTTAGGGAAAGAAAAACATATACAGGTGATTTTTACCTGCATTGCTTTCATAAGGCATCACATCTTGTCAATATTAACCAATTCAAGGAATGTGGCCCAAATATTGGAAGCATGAAAATATATTCATATATTGTAAGACGAAATTGTAAATTATTTCTAATGAGATACAGTGATTAATGAAATTGAAGCCAATTCTAGTGTAATTAAGATATCTGTATGTTAGTAACGTTTTGAGAAATATTCTTCAAAAATGAAGTTTCTACTGTATTGATCCAAAAAATGTCAAGAGATGTAAATTCTTCATGGTAATTAGAATGTTTAGTCGTAACAATATTAGAATCTTCCATGAATGTGGAAAGAATTATAGATTTCTTGGGCTTTCTCATGTACCAAAGTTAAGGGAAGACCTTACCTATATATAATATATATGTAAATGGCAAAGGTTTTTTGCCCTTGCTGTGAAAGGAAATATTTAAAAGGTTGTTTCTAATTTTATAAGTGACAAAGGAGAAAACTAGATGTTTTGTGTCAGTGGGAGACATAGCAATTGATGTTATATATTTATTTATATTATAGAAATGTTGTAATGATTGAGTACATTTTGAAAGATGGTAATGAGATGACTGTTGGTTTTTCAGGTCTTAACCAAAGAGATGTGCATTCTTTTATATGGATAAAACAGGGTGTGTTGTTGCATTGCGGTTCAAGAAAAAGAGAAGCTTTGCATTTTTGGTTGTATGTTGATGTCCATACTCTTTAACCTTCTATCTCTCTTATCTATCTCACTGTGTTAAATGATACCCTGCCCCAATGTCTTCCCTAAAAGTATTATGCCCCCTGTAAATTCACTTCCCAGGAATAATATGTATGTGCATTTTAGCTGTTATGCTGTTTCTCATATGGTTATGCATGTTTCTTGTTCCACTCTGCAATAGCATTATAGTGAGTAACATTAACCCTTAAACCATTTTAAACCAAGGAAATAATGCATGAAAAGTCACTTTCTAAAAACCTAAATGTATTTCTCACAATATGACGAAAGCTTGATGAAAAAACTAGATGGCTATGAAAATTAGAATGTCAATCTTAAAGCTATAAACTTTATTTAATGATCATTGAAACAGGAGTATTGAGAAAGTAATGCCTACATACTTTCCATTGTCCCCTATTCACTAATCATCGAGAAATTTCAAAATACAATCTGTAATCTTTTTAAGACTTTAATTGTTCCATGTTTGTGTGCCACCGGTGAAAAATATATTTGTGTTTCATAAATCAATTTTTTAAAATCAAATTGTATGGTGAACTATGCTTATAGATAGTTCTTTGAAGCCTTTGCACATTGATATAGAATTGAACTATGATGACGCATGTGACAAAATTACTCTGAAAAGAACCGTAACAGCAAGGAATGGTACTGGATTGGAAAAATTGAAAGGAAATTGTGGGTTTTTTATTTTGTAATTACACACATCACCCAAAATAAGAATGTGTTAATAAAATAAACTGAAAATGTATGTTTTTTATTTATTTCTTGAATTATGTAGTCGTTAATTACCTAAATCCCAAAAGAATGCACTAGATCAGCAGTAAAATAAAAATACAGCTTTAGGTGGAATAATTTGGTAAGTAATAAATCAAGTTGAGAGGCTGTAGCACCTGGGCCCTATGAGCCACCTTGCTCTCCCCCATGCCTAACTCACCCAGGCGATAGCTGACCCTTCTAACTCATCACTTGTGCTCAACTTGCTTGCCCCCTTGCCAGCATGCATCCCGACAGTGGCGCTGAGATAAGGAGCTGCCTCCGAGTTGCACCCAGAGTTACTCCCCCGATTCTGTAAAGGTTTTCCGCCAGAGTCAGAACTCCGATGTCTACCCCTCTGTACATGCACTTATTAAGACATCAAACAAAGAGTCAATTAAGTGCATATATCATTTTTAAATTCATCAACCCACACCCTTACCGGGAGATTCGCGATCCGCACCCTCAGAGGCTAATGATTATGTAATCACTTAACCAAAAAATTTTATGGCCGCTGAACCATAAATATACTTTACACTTTCAAATGTTGCTTGATTGTTCCTGTATGTGCACATTTTTTGTGTTAGTATCTTCATAATATTATGCCTAAATAATATGTTCCAAATAAATGAGATCCAAATGCATATTTCGTTTTAATAATTTTTTAGTTTTTCGGCACATACATATTTCATTAGAGCAGCAAATGATGTTTGAACATTGTTAAATTAGAATTCTCAAAATGTTTACAAATCCAGTAAACAAGATAATTGTGAATAGCAAATGATGAGGGGAAGGAGGTAAAGTAATGGAAAAAATCATAATAATTCATAGGTACGTAGGTAATCGTTGGATAAGGCAGTATAGGAATTTCAAGGATTATCTACATTGAAATGATCAAGCATTACCCCATTGCTTTGTAATGAAGCACTATTGGAGGCGGGACGATAATAAAGATACTGAACATCACAATCATGACATTATGCAGTATAGATGGATCTAGCACGTCTGTGGATGCGTTGAGAGGACTGATAAAACCATACATAAATTTTCCGTCGTTTCCATAAGCAAGGCAGAGTTTTGTGCTGACCGGCAACCTCTGAGAAAAAATAGTCGGCTGCATCCGCAACTGGCCAAACAACAAACGTGCCACTGTCCATTTCTAAAGCAAAACCTTATCGTAAATTTCGCGGAATAATTATTATTCGGTAACGTAGTTAATTATTTGGCCGAAAGATGACGAACAATATAACCAAACTCCAGAGTCCTCTAGAAGGTTACATCTAAACTAGGTAGTGTACCATCTCTTTTTCGTTTAACACGGATCACCAACGGTCGAATTTTTTAACTATGGGGCGAAGAAATTGCTTTGTTTAAACTGCAGCGGAAAGATTTCCAATATTAAGGTCTTTCAATATCCCCGGACCCTGGAAAGGTATGTTGAATAATTTATTTATAATGTTAACAGCAATTTTTGTCGTGTGTATAGTCGAGGATAATGATTTTGTCCTAATGTAGTTGCTTTTTTTCCATTGTTTTAATTTTGATCGTGTACTTACCCAAACCATGTACTCTGAAATTGATTCATATGTATATATCTGATATAGTAAGAATAACTATACTTTACTAAGTCGGTAATGAAACACAGCTAGTTATTATTAGGTCTAACAAGAAATACTTATGCCACAAATAGCAGTCGCTGCCAAACATATTCGAAACATATAACGACGTAAATATTAGATTATCTATAATGTCAAAGAAAGTGTTAGAACCATTAATAAGTGCTGGAATTTTTGTACCGAGGAAACTAGAAAAAGATTTTATATTTCCTGAAAGACACGTAAAATTTAAAGGAAATTGTGGTACTCAAATTTGTAATTACAAATAATTTTAAAAGGATAAAACTTTACATTTGTGTTAATGTCTCAGTGTATATAGAGTTTACCACCTTATGCTTCACTTCGTGTAAGTTATGCATATCCATGGTTGGAATGTTGGAATATCGTTGTTCTCGACAATATTTACCAGTATTTAAATACTGCTGAAAGGTATGATCTTGCAATCCAACCATGAGTACTCATTGGCATGCATAAATTTTATGCATTCGGGTTTACATCATTGTAAACTTTGCTTTCATTTCCGTAATGTGTTTTTTATTACTGCCTCTATGTGGTTGTTTCAATATAAATTTTGTATTTCGTGCCGGAAAATTGTTATTATGAGTACTTAATTGATTTTCACATTTTTAGGGCACAGTTGTGGGGGACTTTCTATGGTAATCCAGCGTTGGAGGATTTGAATGTAGGCCATCTTCATTTTAAGGCATGCATTTTCATTAAGCACTTCCGACCTCATCCTGTCTTAAGTTAAACCGGAATGCAGTGCCTATTCTGCATCCTCCTTTCTGCCAACCAGCTCTTTTATCATCCTCTTCCTTCTCCCATACTCATTCATCACCTGATCATGAAGTCACCTCATCATCTTTCGTGAAGAATTTGTCGCCACAGCCAGCCAGGCACAGCGAGGTGCAAATTATGAGCATGTACAGTTATGTAAAGTTGTGGACAATAATCTGAAAATAATTTTATCTGGGCACACGGCATGAAAGTTAACGGACGCCTGGGTGAATATAGAGGTAAGTATGGTAGTGCAGTTATTTAGCTTTCTTTGTCAATTTTTTTTTGATCGTCTGGGCTTATGTAGTCCAGCGTTAGCATGAATAAGTGTAAAAATCACTACCTGAACTTTGCTCACAAAATTGCAACCCACGAATTTTTGTGGCTTAAGTTCAGTAAAGTATGCATATTGTGTATTTTAGTCGGAGAAGGCATAGAAGCAATTTGAAGATGGAATGCTGCATGCCCAACTGTTAATCAAAATTTTAAAAGAAAATGCCTCACGCACGTGATGCCGTGTCCTGTTCGTATATCCGATGACTAAAATAGGATTATGCAAACAGGTTCTTGTGTCCATTAATGTTTATTAAGAGAGGTGTCGTGCAGTATTCGCTACCTCGTTTAGCAGAAAAAAGGCTTCAAAATCAATACATTTCCTGTCCGCCATTGTTCAACGGGTATGTCTCAGGGAAGGTAATAGAAAAGACCATCCCATCATTTAAAAAATAGGTCTATTTATTTAATCAATTAAGGCGGAGAATTAGTTTTTCAAAATATTGGTATAATCATTACTCGCAGAGGATTGGGTTTTGTCCGTAATGAAAATCCCTAGGAATTTTGACCAAGTTGAAATTGCTGCAGCAATTACAAAGTTATCGCAAAAACATTCAGAATTGATGTTTTCCTTAAATTTTAATAACTTGGCAATTTATTCTTGACATTCTATTTAATTTCTGTGAATTTTGTGCAGGTGGGCCCGGTAGGTGCAATAGTTGAGCAAAATCTTTAAAGTTCATCCAGCGAAGGACAGAACTTATAAATTTAACCTTTTGTCCTTGTTATAATTGTAACTTTGGAGGGTTCCACAAAATAATATTTGAACATTTAAACTCTGAATAAATGATGTGTACCAAAAAACATTATTTTTAAACTGATATTCAAAATTAATTTTTGAAATTGGAGAATTCCAACTTTTGCAATAAAAAGGTATGTTTTTGAGTTATTAATAATTATTTTTATGCCACGTATTAGTAAATTAAAGCACATAAAACCTGTTTAAAACTCATTTAAGAAAACCTACCTGCAGGAACCAGGATAACTCCTTATATTTTTGTCCCTCTTGTGAAATCGTGGATTTCTTTCAGCACCTCATGAATGGACTTCCGCTCTGATCAACTCCTATCCTTCTTTCCTTTCCGAATTCCATTTTACGACACTCGCAATTCCAGTATACATCTCTCAAAATTCTGCCTATCCATTCATCAAAGATCCCTATTCTACCATGTACCCACATACTTTAGCTCCCTTCTTGCTAATTGCCTGGACCTCTTCCCCCCATGTAATTCCTTCTTCGTCCTTCTAAAATGTCACTCAAGTGTTTATTCATTTAAATTTTGTTACCTGTATTGTTGCTTAGTTTTATTTTTATTATTTATTTTTCACTTCTGATTTATTTATTTAGTTATAAAACCCCATGTAAAATGACTTTGCGGTTTTTGGTGTTATTAAATAAATAAAATAAAAATACATGGTCCTCTCATTGTAAGGGCAGTTCTCCTCAGCCCTTTGTTTAAGCTTATTTCTTGATTTTTTTTGCAATTGGGATCTAAAATTTCATTTTATATCATTCTTTTGATCAGTTTTAGTTCATTGTTAAATGAACCATTTGCTGTTGGCCATTCGTAGGTTAAGGTATGGTAAACTGTAGAGATTGTCAAGCACATTTCCATTGAGTTTGTAAGATTAATGATTTTTACATTTAATTAGGTACTTTATTTTCATTTATCAAGTTCATATATATCTCAATGTTAACGGTATTCTAGGTTTAGTAGAATTATGAAATTATTTAATGTCCCTGTTTTGTGGGGAATAAAAAATATCCACTTGTGTATCTAAAAGAAAATCATAATTTTGTGTGTATTTCACAATTATTTTACAAAATTAACAATTTTACTAATTAATAAATAATTAATTTAATTAATTAATAATACATTTATAAATTTTACAATTTTACTTATTTATGAAGAAGTTTTATTTTTACTGATTTGCAGAAAATAATAAAATAAATACATTAGAAAAATCACTGCATCATATACTGATTCAGTGATGCACGATGAGAGAAACTACTCATGAAAACCTTGATTGCATTTAATTAATTATGTGCAGGATACTTTCCTTTTCCCACTATTGGTTTTTTTTCCGTCTTCTTGCATACACTGCAGTCCTTTGTGCCAGTTTTATGATTTTCTTACATCACATTTTGCTGTTGCTTCTTTTTTCTCTGATGACTATTTTGCTTATATTGAATCCACCTGTTTCCATTTAACTCAATATTGTTGAGGGTTAAACTAAGTCTTTCACAATAATAACAACAATTTTTGCTTTGTGAAACGGGCAATTAGCAATCAAAATTTCTCTATACTTGTTTTTATGTTGTATAGTATATGTATGGTGTGTGAAATGGGTTATTTTTACAAACCAAACTTGTTTAAATGCATCACTAATATGATTTTCCAAGAAAGGTAAATCGTTATGAGAAATGAACTCATCTTGCACTGATTATTAGGAAAATTAGACTTCATCCTAAATATTTGACAACAAATTCCAATATTCCATCTATCAAAAGCAGTCTTTTAATACCCACTTTGTCCTGTCACCACCATTCTCACAAATATTCAGGCTTTCACTCCCTCTTATAAGGACCTCTCAATATCCCTCTATCTTTCCAATGTTAAAAAACTAGAAATAATCACACACCTTGCCTTGAGGAACAGATACCCCTCCATGTTAATGGAAAAACTTTTATAGCAAAAAAAAAGGAGTACTGAAACTTATGCACTGCCCAAATTAAACCCATTCATAGGCCCAGCATTTTACAATATGACAACACTAAAAGCAATTTATTTCCTTAAGATGGATAAAACAATTTCAGTTTAGTTGTATACAAACTCTATTTCCAAGCTTGCAATGGTGATTACAAGTGGTCAGTAGTGCTGAAGTCATTACTGTTCAGGGAACAGTTGTTGGTGGGGATGTATTTCTGCTGAATGCAAGCTGATGTTGCCTATATTTCCATAAATACATTACTCCCAACACTTTTGTGAGAAGCAAAAGGAAACATCTTATGGGTTTGAAAATTATTCTCTTTTACTGAATTATTGCATATTTCACTATACTTTCCAGTTGTTATTCTTAGCATATATATATACTGATGCTGTGAATACCAATTATCAGTTGGTGGAATCACAAGACCTTTATTTTACTAGGCCCCTTTCTATCCACATAGTAGTCAGTGGTGTTATAATAATTTTTAGTGAAAAATTGCATTGTCTTCTGAGGTTCTATTTTTTAAAAATTTACTTTTGGCATCATAAATTTTATTGAAACAGGTTTGAGAATTATTGTGGATGGATGTTCATATATTGTGTATTGATTCTAAGAGTTTTTTCTTTGAATCTTGATCCTAGCCAAAAGAATTATTTCCCTTAGTTATCCTATTGTATTATTATTATACTATTATATAACTATTATTATCCTTAATTTTAATATTGGTAGTTGTTATTTTTACCCAGTGTGAAGATTTAAAATTAATCAAGTGTGGTGGATGCAAGGTGGCAGGTTGGAGAGTATGGAAGTCTTAAAAGTTGTGCTATCAATGTATGCGAGGTAGGTAAGGATTTTTTTGTTTTGTGTATGTGATTTTGTAAATATAATTAATTCTTCAGTTTTTACCAAATGTCATTCATTATGTTAAATTTGTCCATTCCACTTTTATATCACAGCCCAATTTTGGTAACCATAATCAAGAAAAAAATTCTTTTTCTAATCATCTTTTCCAGTCCTTTTTGATTGCACATCTATTCATTTCCTTGTAACTTCTCCAATATCTTCCATGATTTTGAAAAATATTCTAGCATAGGTCTTCCTTTGCTCTTGTTTGCATGCTAATAATAATTCATTTTAATAATGTAATTATATGTGGAAGACATTTGTTGTGATGCAGATAAAACTTCAGTTGCTTTTTGTTTTTTGAAATTAGTATTGTCCTTATACGGTTAACTGATTCTGAATGAAAATCTCTTACTGTGAGTACTATAATGGTTGTATATCCATACTTGACTATTGGAACATGTTCTCTTATTCAACTCTTAAGGCAGGCTCACCTTTGCTGGTATACACATGGCTTTTTTGTTATCGATCTAGTTGGGCCATCACTTCTCTACTGTTGAAGAACATGAAGGTATTTTTTAGTCAATTAGTCACCAAATGTGTTTGTCCCTCCCCGTGGGCTACCACCTTATCGTGGTGGGGAGGTTTGAGGGCCCCAGTGACCCTGAGAACTGATGTTTGGAACATAATTCCTTTTTCTGGGTTTTTCTAGTATCAGTTCAAAGGATAGGGGACAGACTAAGAGTAGCCCTGTAGATTTGCCGTATGTTTCTTAATATTAATGTGTGGTTATTGTTTTTCTTACGGTGCCTTTTTGTATTTAAAAATGTCAGCAGTGAGCAAAGGAAAGAATGGAAATATAATCAGGTA
Source organism: Rhinocypha anisoptera (assembly GCA_011762765.2). NCBI lineage: Eukaryota > Metazoa > Arthropoda > Insecta > Odonata > Chlorocyphidae > Rhinocypha > Rhinocypha anisoptera. Next base: position 10,493 of record WURS02447434.1, read on the forward strand.
TCAGTTGAAGTGGTGAGACAAAGTCTTGTATTTAAATTAGTAAATAGCGGTTCGGAGAATTTCATAGTTTGTAATTTCGTATTGTATTTTTATTTAGATAATTAAATTTTCATTTTGTCAGAAATTCCACATTACAACTTTTGTGAACTCTTAAAAAAAATTGATTTATCAAAGACATTGTATTTACATGTCAAAATGCATTTCCATGGTGGGCTGTGCATTATTTTATGTCGGAGACTCTTGTGTGAGCATATGGAGTTATTTCTTATGCTTAATGCTGAGGATGCAGTGTGAGAAGCATTTTTTTGTTCTGTCATTAGATGTTTTCTTTTACCTACCTTCCAGTGTCCAAGACTGTGTGTTACAACCTTATTGGCAGTCTTTGTGTGGTATAAGAAGCCAGAGGTTGGTCTTCCCTCTGCCTTTGGGTCCCTTCATCTTATGAACAAGTTAATGATATATTCTTCAGGGTTTCGATGTCTGGATTGCCACCCATTTGGCGAACTGAACATACCAATGCTGGAGTTTTGGTTCACTGCATGGTGAATTTTGACTGTTTATATGCCCTGCAGAGTCTTCATCGCTGGGCCTGAAACTCCTTCTGGGGTGTAGGGCGACCCGTTGGGGACTCTGAGGGTTTTCCTGGGTGTGGCCAGGCACATGCCGGGAGTCAACCGCTTGCCTGCGGCTGCGGGCGGAGCTCACGGGTGTCCATTGCACGGCTTCACTCATTTCTTCCTCGCGGGGGTGGGCTAACTGAGACCCCACTTCTCACCCGCTCGTGCTTTTCTATCTGGTTGTGTTGGTTTTCAAAACTGACTCATAGGTGGTAGTGTGTAGGACCAACGAGTTATCCCCTCTTCCATTGTGGACGTAATCACTTCAGCAATGTTCAGTTTGCCATTTAGGGGGGTGAGAATGGAAATGGTAAAAATTCCATTTAAAATGGTAAAATAAGTCAGTTAACACAAATGCAACTAGAATTTGAGGTGGGGAAGGGTGACGAGCGTCTATTGATTAATGGCTGTAAAGGATGACATGTAGGAATTAATGGATATTTACCAACGATCAAAAGTTAGACTCAATGGGAAATCTGTTGTGTTTCTAATGTAACCAAATTTGTATTCAATTGCTGTAATTTACATATTAATGTAGAAAACTAAAAATTAAAAATGGGTATTAATGAAACAAGATAACGCTTAACTCACGGATTGAATTCACAGATTGATAATAATTAATTGTAGGTTTGTAGAACATTCTGCAGTAACAAAATACAACAATTTGCCATTACTTAATAGGTCTGGATAACATAAATTAGAAAATAGCTGTGTTCATTCTCCCATCTGCACTTCATGATTCCTGTTAAGCACTAGGTTCCTCTTCTGTATATACGAAATTATTAGTGACATGACTTGCTGGATAAACATTTCTTGTTTCAGTCATGGAGCAAGCCAGTTGTCCTTTCAATTGCCATATTTTCACATACATCAGAAAGTTATCTGATTTTTAGATTTTAAGGAAGACCTCTAACTTTTACCTGTGGCTCTTTATTTGTTCTGGTTGACCATCTTTAGGACCCATCCTAAGACGTTTATATCTCACCACATTTTAATGTGTTTGATGGTTTTAAGAATTACAGATAAAGAAAGGGGCTGCAAAGTGTAACATAAACTGTGTGACTGCACCATTCTGTTACTTGATCAAGTGATCGAAAGATGAAGAACGAAGTAACAGCTTAACTCAAACACACCTCGTCCATGAAGTGAGCAGGGTTTCAAAGTCCAAAAGAAAGAGCAAGTTTTCTAATTAACACTTTAATAAAGCACAAATCAGTAATAACATAAATATTGCTTATTAACATTAATAGTATTTATTGTCCGAAGGCAAAATACATTTGCGTGGAGTCGTCAAAGGAATACTAAAAAAACGAAAGTAAATATACGATATAGAAGGAATGCAGTTGATATAAAATTATTCCAAATTATATTCCATATATTAAAGTTATAAAACAGGTTTTTTTGTAGGATATCTTTTATATGTGATTTAAACTTTTTGTACTCAAAGCACTTAATTGTAGATGGCAGTTTGTTATAGAGATTGAAACCTTGGTGTGTAATGCTGTTAAAGCTTTTTGATGTCCTGTGGTTATTTAAGTGAATGAGTTCATTTGATCTTGTATTGTAACTATGGAAGTCTGAATTCTTTACAAAAGAATCACAGTTTTTGTGTATGAAAGACACTGTTTCCATTATATAAATGCATGGTACTGGTAAAATGTTAAGTTCTGCATATATCGGTTTAGTAGGTCTTAATGTAACCTGTTTCATTATTTTTAAGATTCTTGCCTGCATCTGAAATATTTTTTTATGTGATGTGAAGAACCCTAAAGGGGAATCCTTAAGTGGACATATGCGTATTAGACAGTTTTAAGGACTTCTAGGGTTGTGGATTTAACTAAAACACGCATTGCAAAGCAGAGTGAGCTTAATTTACCAGATAGCTTTGATGTATGCTCTTCCCATGTCAATTTAAAATCAATCCAAATACCCTGAAATTTCGTATGTTCTTCTTCCTTGATAGGAAGTTTATCTAATGTTATACTTATAGGTACAGTTTTTTTATTTTGGAGGGATTGAAATCTAAGTATATTGTTTTATCAGCATTAAGAATTAATTTATTTGATTGCAACCACTGTATTAAATTACCTTGGGTTTGGCTAACTCTGTGCTGTAGTAGTTTACAACTTACCTTACACACACAATGGAGGAGCTTAAATAATAGGCCAGCGATTGCTTCCAGGTTGAGAACAGGCCACGGACCATGAACACTAGAGCTACCTTTGCAATTGCACTTGTGGTACCTATGGTGCCATAGTCCTCATAGCCTATTATAGTAACCCTCAACCTATCATAAGCTAAACCAGGCTGCACTGACATTTCGTCAAATAAAAGACAGTGGTGCCTGTCCTTCTCCACCATTCCCTCAACCGCAGAAGCAAGAAAGTTGGAAATGTCTGGATTTATTCCAGGAAGAAAAGTAAAATCTGAAATCATCTTTGTAATAGTTCTGCGGCAAGGCAGTGGAATAAAACCCCCCAAGTGCGGAATAGGATTTAGGGCTTTTTTTTGAAGAGAGATGAACCTTCTCCTCTTGGGACCACCTTCTTCCTCTGGGTTTCCTTTTCCCTTCCCGCAGGATCATTCTTAAAAATGTGGCAGCAGTTAGGGGCAAATTTTTATCTTGGACATGATTAATATTACTACCACTAAGGTGGGAGGTGGAACTTACATCTGACTTGATACTGTCAGCAATTTGAGCTAACTTCTTCAATCGCCTGCACTGATTGATCAATTTATTGTACATGACCTTCTTCCTAGGAGTTAAGTCAGTCACTCTGGTCATGATCACGAAGAATCGAGCGCCGTGCACCTTTCCGAACTTTAGAGTGCATCTTGGAATTAGTAAGCATGTCACTAGAGCCAGATACATCTACAGAAGGGAGAGATTCTAAGGGGAGAGAAGAGGTTAGAGGAGTAGCAAGGGGAGGCCGTTCATCTTCCAGCACAGACTGTTGATCATGAGAATCAATAACCAGGCTATTGGCCTCATTATCAAAGGTGTTGGAAGAGGTAGATACAGGGGTCAAATCAGGAGATAAACGATGTGGAACTGAGGTGCCAGGCGTTGAGGTAACAACCCAGGAAGCTAATGATCCTTCAAGGAAAGATGATGAGGTGACTTCATGAACAGGTGATGAATGAGTGTGGGAGAAGGAAGAGGGTGATGAAAGAGCTGGGTGGGAGAATGGAGGATGCAGAATAGGCACTGCATTCCGGTTTAACTTAAGACAGGATGAGGTCTGAAAGTCCTCAACCCGGAAGTGCTTGATGCAAATGCATGCCTTAAAATTAAGCTGGCCTACATTTAAGTCCTCCAATGCTGG
>WURS02447444.1:0-14434 GCA_011762765.2 Rhinocypha anisoptera
AGTTTATTTACGGAAAAAATTATAAAATTTCATTAAAAGATGATAAAATAAAAGCCAAAAATCAACTTTCGTATACAGCTTGTTTCAGGCTTGGGAGTGCGACTGTTAAAGTAATTTTTAAGATACAAAGAAACGATAGAAAAGAGTTGCATACCGTTTTTCCCAAGTGTAGAGTACGCGCATGCGCTCATTTGAGCTTTTGTAACTTTTCCTGTTTTTATCCTGTCAGCGTCACAACATGCTTCCCATATAAGTAGACTTTAAGAGAGACTTTTCTATTTCTTACTACCTATAGACAAATGCAACAATTGTTTTATATTCAATAGTGTTACTAATTTATCTCTTAATTGTCAAGATTTTCTAAAGAAAACTTCATTAATATGCATATTATACGAGCCATTTTTCAGTTTTATCACTTTTACCCTTTTTGCTTTCTCTCTCTCTCTCTCTCTCTCTCTTGACGTTCCGGATGCATGTGTCGCATACATTCTATTACCACCATTTGGTTGGGTAAAAATGGAATAAAAAATAATCAAATAGTAATTTCCTAATACAATTATCGATACATCTACTCGAAGCAGAAATGTTAAAGTGAGAGAGGTAGGGAGAGAGAGAGAAGAGAGAAAGAGTAAATGAGTGAGCGAGTAAGAAAAGAGAGAAAGAAAGAGAGAGAGAGAGAGAGACAAAGCAGTTGGGAGGGTGAGCAAATCAGCCCTCCTATTCGACAAGTGCAGTGAAAATGCAATTTCATCTAATGGATTGATAATAGAATTGCGATCGAAGAGAGAGAGAGAGAGAGAGAGAGAGAGAGAGAGAGAGAGAGGGAGGGAGAGGGAGAGTGAGAGAAAGAGAGAGAGGGAGAGTGAGAGAAAGAGAGAGGGAGAGTGAGAGAAAGAGAGAGGGGGAGAGAAAGACACTGAGAGAGAGGGAGTAAGAGAGACAGTGAGAAAGAGAGAGAGAGAGAAAGATGATGATGATGTAGGCCAAATTAGCTCGGGCCAAGAATCTCTTTTCGATTAGGTGCTACTGTTGTCGTCGTCAAGTCGACTCTCACACACACTCTCTCTATCTCTCTCTCTCTCTCTCTCTCTCTCTCTCACTCACTCTCTTCTTCACTCTCTCTCTCTCGCTCTCTTTCTCCCTCTTACTCTCACACTCTCTGTCTCTCACTCTCTTTCACTTTCTCTCACTCTCTCTCTCACTTTCTTTCTCACGTATTTTCATTGTTGACTCCCTCCCAAGTGGCTCTCACTCGAAATCGGATTAATCATCATGCGATTGACTGTGATAATTATATTTACTTCTCTCATTCACATTTAGAGTTATCTTCTTGTCTCCATCTCTCTCTCTTTCTCTCTCTCTCCCTCTCTCTCTCTCTTTCTCTCTCTTTATCACCAAAAATGATGATTTAATTTTTTCGCATCATCATCTCCATCAAATACTACTACAACTACTACTACTGATGATGATGATGATAATGATAATAACTGGCAATGCGCAATCGAGTTGCAGTAATATATAAGTAAGACATAGATGAGGATCTCAATTCAATCCTATTTTCTATTAGATTTCATCCTTGTTAATACGTGAACCAAAAATCAGCCTCAGCATTTTGGTCTAGATCTCCAAATCACATTAATAATTCTGAGACAAATAATAGAAGATGAATGCAAGAGAGAGAGAGAGAGAGAGAGAGAGAGAGAGAGAGAGAGAGAGAAAGAAAGAGAGACTCAACGTTGTTTATGATTTACCTATAAACTTAATTATGTTATGACTATGTGAAAAAAACAAAAAAATCACAAAAACACAAATGAGCGCATGCTGTTTAATTCTCTCTCTCTCTCTCCCTCTCTTTGTTTTATCTTAACGTTTGTTACAAAACATCGATACCATTGAGTTGCCCCTTACTATTTTCAATACCAATGAGTTGTTCCTTATTATCATCAATCAATAACATTGAGTTGTCCTCTCTCTCTCTCAACACACACTTTCAAATACACTAGCATATTTTCATGAAAAAATCTGTTTTTCTCATTTTATTTTTGCTCTACTTTATTATTGTGATTTCAGCCAAACTTTGCAGTTTTTAGTTTTTTATTTTTACGAGTAGCATCTCTTTCTTCTTTTTTTCTCTTTCTTCCCTTTCTTCTCTCTCTCTCTCTCTCTCTCTCTCTCTCTCTCTCTCTCTCTCTCTCTGTGTTTGTTGATTTGTGCATTGCCACAAGAGATGCAAATATTAGCACTTTTTGTGGTCAGTTCTTTTGGATAGCTAAACGAGTTTCGGGTGAATTCGGTCTGCATGAATCAGTTTGAAGCAAATCAAGTTTGCATCAAAGTATATATAAATTTAATTTTAGTACAAGAAAAGTTAGAAAATTAGAAAATTGAAAAAAATACTGCTTTGATCAAGAAAGTGAAGAAAATGAGAACGAGGGGAGAGAGAGAAAGAGAAAAGAGAAATAGAGACAGAGACAAAGACAGAGAGGGAGAGAGAGAGAGTCTTGTGGTCAGTCAGATTGGCCTCGAGTCATAATTGAACCAAGTAAGATAGTGAAAGAGAGAAAAAAGAAAAAAATTCAATTGTGAAGGCATTGGTTGAAAGCTGATACTTTGAAAGAAATAGTAAATAAGTGAGAGAGAATGAAGAAAGAATTTTAAATTATTCTCCCAAATGATTTGCCTGAAAGGCACACTTCACTGCAATACATTTTTATGCTAATTTGACCGCACCAAACGCAAATTTTGAAGTTTTTATTTTTAGTTCTTTCCTCTCTCTCTCTCTCTCTCTTTCTTTTTTCTCTTTTTCCTCTCTCTCTCTTTCTCTAGTTTATTTTCTCAGTCGCTTACAATTTTATTTTTTAGTTGAATAAAAGACACCAATAGTAAAACAACAATAAAGTACTTAAATTGAATCATAAAATAATCGATAAAATGTAAAGCGTAAAATTTTTATCGATTCATACAAGTGCTTTCAGATAAGAAAAAAACTTTATTTTAATTTTATGTATATATTTTTTAAAATAGTGTATTTCTGTTAATGCTTTATAATCAGAATTACGAATAAAACATAAATGAGAAATTCACAAACTACGTAACAATTTAACTATTTCTAGTACAATAGACTTGGCTTGGCAGAGGAAAAACTGAAGCCAGAAGTCAAGTTTATAAGTAAAATACATTAGTCACGTTCTTTGTGAATTGCTCATTTACGTTTTATTCGATTTATTTAATAATATAATACTTTATATTTATAGGTAAATATTTTTATTTGAGTATGATTTAGTTTTAAAATGATAATATTTTAAAATTTTTAAAATTTTCATAGTGACCTTTTCAGATGATAAGCAGAGAGAGTGGAAAATTGATAAATTTGAACCGTGAAATGAAGTGGCAAGTCTATTCTATACATGTGCACATATTGAAGCGGACGTCAAATTTTTTTATAATCAAATATTTACACTCTACTAGTTGACTTTCTATTTTCTCTCTCTCTCTCTCTCTCTTTCTCTCTCTCTCTCTCTCTTTCTGCACACCTTCTTTCCTTTCACTCTATCTCTATTCTGACGCTATGCATTTTTGCCTCTCCTACTCAATCTTTCGCATTTTTTCTCGGTTTTGCAATTTATTTGATTTTTCCCATATATATTTATGCTTCGTCATTCGATTGAGCAGAGGCAAGAGCTTTGGGTGTTTCGATTTTCTCCTTTTCACTTTCTATTCTATATTTATTTTTATTTTATCTCATACCTTATTTCACGTTTGGCATATTAGATTATGGTAATATCAAAGAAAATCTAGATTGGAAGAGAGAGAGAGAGAGAGATTCGTATGAGTATATCGTGACGGAACTTTGTTCTCTCTCTCTCTCTCTCTCTCTCTCTCTCTTTACAAATGAAGGTGTGTGAGAGAGAAACGACTACTAGTACAGTGTTTTTTTATGTGACACGGATAGATTGGATCCGGTGATGAGAGAAATGGTGATTGCAAGTGCTCTAGTACTTGCCGCAATTCTCTTCTCACTCTCTTCTCTCTCACTCACTCTCTCTCTCACTCACTCACTCTCTCACTCACTCTCTCTCTCTCACTCTCTCTCTCTCACTCTCTCTTTCTCTCCCACTTTCCCACTCACTTTCTCTCTCTCTCTCTCTCTACTTTATCCCTCCTATTTCATCATCTCTCGACGTGTAATGATATTGTGGTACTAGCAATTAACTTGTGACACCAGTCTAGACAGACAACTTGACGAGATAGTGAGTGAAAATGAGTAGGCAAGAGAGAGAGAGAGAGAGTGAGAGAGAGAGAAAGAGAGAGAGAGAGAGAGAGTGAGTGAGTGAGTGAGTGAGTGAGTGAGAATGAGTGACATACACAACGAAACGAATAATATGACAAGAAGATCTTTGAAGGGTGTTTCCAGTGGTTTTACAGTGTGTGTGTTGCCTTCAAACTCACACAAACATATCTCTTTAACCTTAATTAGGTTTCATTGTTAAGGCTGAGCAAAGCGAAGCAGCACTGTTAAAAATACTGTCCGGTTATAACACAACATTAAGCACGTTTCTGGTTATAACTTGACAAGTTTTTGTAATAGACTTTCAATGTAAACAATGTAAGTTTATAAGCAGACATTTTGGAAAATTAACGTTTATAAGCTGAATTTGTTAAAATTGTAGGGTTATAAATTTTCTTAAATTGTCACCTTAAAAGCTGGTATTTTTGAAATGGTAAGGTTATAACCAGAAACGTGCTCAATGTCAGGTTATAATCAGACAGAATTTTTAACAGTACGGTTTTATTTTTTTAAATAAAAACAATTTTTTGTACTTCCAACAAACATTTATGATTATTAGTAATAGTGTATTAGCATAAATAAACTCTTTAAATGTTGGTTTTTCTTCACTATAAATTGCTTGACTTTTTAATATTTTATTTTTAATGATAAGTTTAGCTAGTATCACCATATAGTTGAATTATATTATTATATATGTGTGTTGTTTTGCCCACCAAAATCGTCATCTAATCCACACACTAATTCTGGTGATTATTACTTTTAATTGACTCACTATTTTTCTTCCTTTTTCTCTTTCTATCTCTCTCTCTCTCTCTCTCTCTCTCTCTCTCTCTCTAAAAGACGCGAAATGTGGGAAAAAAGTTCCATTAGAAAACTGTCAACCATGTGCCATCAGACCTGTCAATATTACTAGTCGACATGGGAGTTTGGATGCGCGTGTGTGTGTGAGTGAGAGAGTGTGTGTGTGAGTGAGAGAGAGAAACAGAGAGAGAGAGAGAGAAAGAGAGAGTGAGGAGAGAAAGACTAAAGTTAAACTAAAAAGTATTAACCCTAAAGTAGCAATAGACAAGAGAGAGAGAGAGAGAGAGAGAGAGAGAGAGAGAGAGAGAGAGAGAGAGAGAGTAAAATCAAATTGGTCACGATTCGAAATTATATTTCAACAACAAAAACGACGACAAACTTGGTTATTTTTCGCGTGAAAGACAATTTTAAAAATTAAATTTACGAGCTATAGAATACGAGAATGAATGAGAGGGGAAAAGAAAGAGAGAGAGAGAAAAGTGAGCAAAAGCTCAAAATAAAGAAACAAATTTTAGCTTCTACTTTCGGAACAAAATTTTTTTCCATTTCAAACTAATGCGATTGGATGTTTGGAATTTTTCCTCTTCTTTTCTCTCTTCTTCTTCTTCTTCTTCTTCTTCTTCTCTAATCTTTGAAAATAATAATAATAAGCAAAAAATATAATAATAATAATAATAATAAAGACTTAGTCATGGCCAAAACGGAAGTGATAAAGACAAAGATCACCTTCCGGCTATGTGATATCTATGATGAGCACTTTTGTGTATGTGTGTGTGTTACAACAAATTCTCTCTCTCTCTCCTTCCTCTCTCTCTCTCTCTCTCTCTCTCTCTCTCTCTCTCTCTCTCTCTCTATCTCTCTCTCTCTCTCTCTTTCTTCTTTCTTCTTTCTTCTTTCTTCTTTCTTCTTTCTTCTTTCTTCTCTCTCTCTCTCTCTCTCTCTCTCTCTCTCTGTATGTGTGTGTGTGTGTTTTGCCCAATTAACCCAAAACGAAGAAGAAGAAACTAGAAATTAGATTGTTGAAAGTGAAAGAGAGAAAGAGAGCGAAAGAATGAGAGAGAATGAGAGAGAGAGAGAGAGAGAGAGAGAGAGAGAGAGATCATATGTCTGTGCTTGATAGTTTGTGTATGTGTATGTGTGTGTGTGTGTTTCTACACACCAACAAAAGTAAGAAGCCAATTAGACTTAATTGCACATGAGAATAAGAGAAAGAAGATATTCGAAAGCAAATGCGAAAAATAGTGTGGAAAAATACTTAGTGGAAAAGTGATAAAATGAAAGACAGAGAGAAAGAGAGAGAATGTAAAAGTAAAAGTTGAATGTCAACATGAATCGATTTCCGTATGTTTCCAATCATACATTTTACCATTCTAACCTTTTTTATTTTCGTTTCTCTTTTCCTTCAAATTTCCTAATTTAATTTAAATTTAATTTTGAAAAACTTTGAAAGCTCAAATGACAGTGAGAATGAAATAATTCCAAAGGACAACCAAGCGTCAGGCAAGATAGAGAATGAAGAGAGAGAGAGAGAGAGAGAGAGAGAGAGAGAGAGAGAGAGAGTGGGACAATCTTAAGATAAATGTCAAATTGAATTAATTTTCTTCACCGGCTTGACAATCACACAGCAAGTCTTGAAAGTTACGGTAGTGACTTCCATTGCAACTTTTGAGAGATATTAATTGTGATTTGGGAGAGAGAAAGAGAAAGTTGAATTGGTTAAAAGAGGGAAATGAGAGACAAGAAGAGAAAGAGAAGCACTTTTAAGTCAAATTCTATTTTTGGAAGATTAATCTTTGAAAATTAATTCTTTTTTATTCAAAGATCTCCCTCACTCAACTTTTATTTCTCTCTAAATTTATCTATTTTTTCACTAGTGTCAAAGTTTCATCAAATAAGACAAAAATTTTATTGCATTATTTTATTTTATTATTATAATAAAATCGTTTTTAGAATTAACTTATCTTAATTTTAATATTTTATAATTATAATTATAAATTTTTGGTTACACACTTAAAATATTAACTTTTAATTTTTCTGTATTTTATTACTACTAATTAAATTAATTAAAAATAAATGAATACTTAATTAATTAATCTTATTTTTGTTGCAGATATCACCAAGACACTGTGCAAGTCGGCATCAATTGGTTCGTTGAAACGTCACTCGCCAGATGGCGCGCAGTGTTCTTGCAATTTGTCGAATGCAGTGGAAAGTGCGATTCACTGTCACCAGTGTCACCATCACCACCCTCACAACAACCACCATCATCATCATTGCGAGTGTCGAACGAGATCTAACTGTTCCAACAATAACAAGTGTTGTTTGAACACTGATGAAGACAGTGACGAAGAGAATTCCTCTGATGATGACGATGATGATGATGATGATAAAGACGATGATGATGAAAGTGATGATGATGATGATGACGATGATGATGATAATGAGGATGAGGATGAAGATTCAAGTGAGGAGGATGAGAATGGGAAGGATGAAGAAGGTGCTGTGGAAAGTGAGAAGAGTAGTGAGTTGTTTGAGTGCAACGTTTGCGAGGCTCTCTTTCCCACGGGACGATCGTTGGCTCGACATCAGGTGCAACACCGACACTTTGGCTGCTCGGTTTGTGAGACTGTCTTTCCCAGTTTGCCTCTGTTGGAACAGCACAAAGAATCACTAGAACACTGGTCTGATGATGAAGAAGTGGAGTGGCAACATACGGATCATCGACATCATCACCATCACCACCACTGCATCAAGCACCATCGATCGCGCATTGAATTAGCCCAGATGGCCACCAGTCATGGGTATCCCATGCAGCACAACCTCGATCCGGACTACTGCAACACTCGGCTCAGTTTGGAGGACACCACTATTGCAGGTCAACTTGCCAAATCAACCTCGTCCTCATCATCTTCATCTTCATCATCCTCATTGCAACACTCGTTGTCCACCGGAATTGGTTATCCGAGCAAAGCTACTTCGTTGTCACCCTCTGATGAAGGCAAATCGCACTCTAAGTCGATTTCGTTGATCTCTCGAGCCACCAACGCAAAGCCAATCTTTACCTCGAGTCTCAGCAGCAAGTTGATGGCTTCGGTGTTTAACTTCTCCTCCTCGGGTGGTAGCAGTGGCTGCAACACCACTAACCGTCTTCGGGTAGACATCGAGGAGATGGAACGAACGTGTGGTCTCAAAATGTAACACAAATATTTTTACCAAAAAATCTATTCTCTCCAAATTGGAAGTTACCCAAAAACAATACTCACATTTGTCAAATTCAAACTGAATCTCTCTACTCATAAATTTAAATTAAAATATATTTAAGTTTGTTTATTTTTGGATTTTAAAAACAAACCGATAAAAATAAAATTTTTGTTGTATATTATATTAACAATGTTTGTTGTGTGATCTTGTATTGAATGGCTTCAAATATCATGACCAGTGAAAACGCATATCATTCACAAACGATTGATGAGTTATTACGTTACATAGTTAAGATACATAACAGTCGATGGATGATTGAGCTTTGTAGTTATTTTATAAATTTAATTGAGTTTATTTACAATAATAATATAAGATAAGTGTGTTCATGATTGGTGTTTGATTTATGATTTAAATAAAAAAGAGAATATATGAATTTATATATATAGTACAATTTAGGTTGAGAAATGAGCGTGAAAATGAAGCGTGTAATACTGTCAGAGACCTCTCCGTTGCATTGGAATGATGAGAAGAAAGATGAGCGAGGTGAGAAGAGTGGTGATCATGAAGATCCAGAAAAGAATCTTGTCGATGAACATCGAAAGGAGACGCCACTCGTGGATTCGTCGGGTGCAGTGATCGTCGAGTTCCTGTCGGTAGAGCAAATATCGTAACATATGAACCATCTCCTGGTCTAATGGGGTGTTCGATGGTGAGGCAGGTGATGCCAACAGTGGGTGGTCATCGTGCACCGATGGATCCAGGTCTTCCATGCTTCGATTCGGGCCCGAGTGATGGCGCGATGTGATACCAGATGGCGGTGGTTCCTTGGGTCTGGTGTCTGGAACCGAGTCGGCCATCTGGTGTCGTTCCACCAGACGAGACGCGGCACAGAGGGAGAAGTAAGGCGCCAAGGTGCTGATGCCTAGCAGTCGCGAGCTATACAGTGATGACGACTCCTGGTTTGATCCACCGGAGAAAGATGGCGCCCGCGTGGCGTGAGTCATCATCGCGTTGCAGTCCTAGAAATTAAATAAAGAAGTTAGACTTGCGAGCGAGAACAAAATCAAATTTAAACTTTCATTCACAACTTTAACCCTTTCGCTCCCGAAGACGCTATCGGGACGTATGTGTCCCGCACATTCAATTAGCGATATAAGGCTTATCTTTTACTGATAATCTTTGGCATCAAAAGGGTTAAACTTAAAATTCATATAACCGAGCCGCCGAAGTCAAACTCGAGTTACTTCGTTGGATTATGCAAAAAAAATCGAATCAAATCGAGCGAGAATTGAAAAAGTTCGAATTCCGAATTAAATTGACGGAGAATTCGAAGATTTATGCACAAAATTTGAACCGAATCGGATTAAAATTCGAATCATAACACAAAAATTTAGAAATGAATCAGATAAGAATTCGAATCATAACAATGAAAGTTAGATTCGAATTGATTAAGAGTTCGAATTTTCCTGCGTATGGACGGAAAGTGTGACAGAAAGAAAATACCAGAACAAAAACAAATGTTTAGAAATATTATTAGAATTGCCTTAACACAATCTAAATTCCAAAGTATTTAAAAAAATTAAACATTTTAATTTTTATCAAAAAATAAAACTTTAATATTTCGATGTAATTTTCCTAAAGTATATTAAGCTTTACCAAAAACGTATAAAATAAAGTAAACTTAACTGATCTATCAAAGTTGAATTTTCATTTTTTACTTATTTCACAGAGATAGATTGCCAAAGAAAGGAACAAGTGAGAGTAACTTTATCTATGAAGGGTAGCCAAAGCATGCCGTTAGATTCTGTATGTGTGTGTGTGAGTATGTGCTGTGTCATCGTTCGGTGTTGGGCAGAAGTGAACAGACCATGTCTTGTGGCATCACACCACCCAACGTATGGCAAGACTACTCTGAATTACGCCAGTTGCTCAACAAACACGATCTGGTCGATTCACGATTTGAGTTTTGCATGTACAACCAGAACGAGGTGTCTGGCAAACTCTCACAGGTCATCTTCGACAAGGAAAATCTCTTCATCAAGCTAAAAGATGTATGCATCAATCGGGACCATTTTCGCGAGACCATTCTGATCGGGTTTGACATAGCACGATGGCGGTGCACCCAGCTGGTTCAACCCAAACCAACCGTGACCGATGACATCGCCGCCGTGCGACGCCGACGACTTCGACCCGCCACCTCAATGTGAGATTTTGTCACTTTTCTTATGTTATTTTATTGGTTGACAATCTAATTGAATTGTCTTGTAGTGAGCCGAGTCGACTGTTGATCGATAACACTGTCCGGCATGGCAAAACCAATGGAGATGGATTGGCCGCGAGGCTCAGCGAGATCGATCTGGCCGAGGATGACGATCCACTGATGATCGATCTCAGTCTGCTGCAGTTGCCCGCGTCCAACGAGTTCGAGGTGGTTCGTCTTAAACCCTCCTATGGCAGTGACGACCTCGACCAGTACTTGCTTCGGTGCCACAAGATCGCCGATCTACTATCACACGAGCCGGTTATCGGCTTGGCCATGTTTCCACTCAACGACGAGATGGAGTTCATCGTCTCCTACAAGAAAAAGCTATCTGCCGCCAACCGAGAACTTTTCCTCTTGAATCTCGAAACCGACATTGCTTATCTATGCTTCGCCACTGGACACGCCAACTATATCTTTTGTTTCAACTTCAGCGGATCGGACGATCACATTGTGCATAAGGCGATGCAAATTTTGAAGCCCGTACTCGAGTCACGTGACACGCAGAAAGCTTCGTATCGGTGTGCGGTGATGTCCGGTGTGCTGTGGCATCGATTTCAGATCAAGCTAAGTAACGTGTGTGATCTGCAACTGGTGGACCAGCACATTCAACGCCTACACAACATGTTTCGCTATGGAAGCGGTGGCCGAGGCCCCTTCAAGCACTACCTCATCCAGATGGTTCGCCACTACCTCAAGATCACGCTAAGCCCACTGCCCGAGGTGAGATCATGGCATCGATTCTCGAACCGAGTGACCAACACGATACGCTTCAATCTGGTGTTTCTGCGCGAGCTCTCCACCCGAATGGTGTACGAACTGCTCAACTACCCGATGGCGTACTCGACGCGAGGTGCCATCTCGTTTCGTGCCGCCTCACCCGCCGAACTAGCCACCATGGCGAGAATGCCCGAACGAGAGCTGTACAAGACGATGCTCGGCCAGCCACTGTACGACCACGAGAAGACCTTTGCCTGCGTCAACATGGTCCCCAAATGGCCCCTTCGACTCTACGACTACCAACAGTTTGTGGGTGACTTTCCCAC
This sequence comes from Rhinocypha anisoptera, assembly GCA_011762765.2. Classification (NCBI taxonomy): domain Eukaryota; kingdom Metazoa; phylum Arthropoda; class Insecta; order Odonata; family Chlorocyphidae; genus Rhinocypha; species Rhinocypha anisoptera. The sequence continues at coordinate 11,597 of WURS02447444.1, forward strand.
CCCGAATGGACACACCAACCCACCAGACAACACTACTAACGGCCACATGTCACCAACATGACTCTTTCCAACTGTTTTTCTCCTCATTTCTATCTCTTGCCAACTAACATAACATAGAAAGAGATAGAGAAATTTAGAGACCAGAGATGCACCGAGTTCAATCGAGTACACACACACGGCACATGCAATCCGATCCACACCCCAACCACCCACTAGCATCGCAAATTGAGCTTGATTTTTCTCTCTCTCACTCTCTCTCTCTCTCTCTCTCTCTCTCTCATTTACTCTCTTTCTCTCTCTCTCTCTCTCTTACTCTCTCTCTCTCTCTCTGCCTCTTTCTCACTGTGTGTGGGAGGTCAAAAGCGAGTGTAATCTTGAAGCTGGCGGAAGAACATTATTTTAATTAACCGCACTAAGAGATTCGAAAGATGCAGACCAAACAGAATAATTTTGAAACAGTGGGATGACAAAATTTTCTTTTTTTATTTAATTTAGATTTTTCTCATACGCACATGCTCTCTCTCTCTCTCTCTCTTATTCTCCTAAATTTCTCCTTTTTACTCTTTCTCTTCCTTTTTCTCTCAATTTCTCTCTGTCCATGTTTTATACTTGTATCTTTACGAACACCATTATTCTTGTCTCTATGTTTCCTTCCCATTTCTCTAACACTTTTTCTCTCTTTTCCTAAAACACGGTTCCATTGCGTTAATTAATCACATTGTTAATTAATTTTTGTCGTTATATACTCTATATATTCTATATATATATATTTGCTTATAAAACTTAATTTATATATATAATAATTATTGATATTCGGTATTAATTAATTAATTAATTAAGATTAAAATAGTAACAATGCAGTTTTTATTATATGATGATAATAATAATAATAATGAAGATGCATGTTTCAATTTTTCTCATGTTTTAATTTAAACTAACACAAATAAAAAAACTTGAAAATTCATGACAAATGCGATTTTTTTTATTTAATGATTGTGCCTCGTGTGTGGTTTGATCGATCGATCAATTTGTTTTGGTCTTTTGAGTGTAACATACCCTTATCGATTTCATCTTTTTTTATATAAATTTATGATGATGAGAATGATAACATATATATATAATATAATAATAATAGACCTCTCGTACACCTGTGATTTGTGATTTGAGTTTGGGTCCCACAAAGTTGCTTCAACTCAACTTTCTCAATTCGGGCAATGTTTGGCAACTCCCTTGAGTGACCACACAGTGAGATGTTTGTGTGTTTGTTATTATTATTATTATTATTGCAGGATTCTTGTTATGATGTCTCGATTTCTTTCTTTAATCGGTTATGACACCAATTCTGATTTGAGAGTGAGAATGAGAGAGTGAGATAGGACACTTGATCACATGACTTCTCTCTCCCTCCCTTTCTCTCTCTCTCTCTCTCTCTCTCTATGTGCTTCATTTGTTTTGATCTACTTTTAGCTACTTGATCAGAATTTTGTTGTTAAATAAAGCCACTAAAAGTTTGATCATAATTGTGATCACGAGAGTTAAGATTCTCCTCACTTCCCCCCTCTCTCTCTCTCGGGTGATGTTGTTATAATTAAATTTTTATCACTACCCTGTTTGGTACTATTTGCCTTCAAGTTTTCTTGATCATTATCATCCCAACAAAGTCAAAGTTCATCGGTATTGGGAAAGTTTTGGAAACTACTTTCTCACTCTCTCTCTCTCTCTCTCTCTCTCTCTCTCTTTCACTTATTCTAGGTTCTGCTCGACTCTGTTCGATCCGAAATGTCAATTCTCATTTGCGTCAATCAATTGGCTACAGAGTGAGTGAATGAGAGAGAGAGAGAGAGAGAGAGAGAGAGAGAGAGAGAGAGAGAGAAAGAGAGTAAGAGAGAGAGGTGAAATACAGATATTTAGACACAGAACCCATCCGGTGCATGTACCTAACAGTCTTTTTTCAGTCGTTCCTTCTCTCTCTCTTTCACTTTCTCTCTAACTCTTTATCTTTTCTCACCATGAATCGTTATCTTTGCAGTACCGTTAGCATATATGCTGAATTTTCATTTTGTATTTAAAGAGAAAAAGTCAAATTCAATGAAGAGTTATACCTTAATTGAACTTGAGACTTAAAACATTACACACACACACACCTTACACACATTGAAGAATTGAATTTGCACTTAGAAACTAATTTTTTCAATTTGACATCTAATATATTCCCTCTTTCTCTCTTTTTTCTTTCACTGTCAAAGTGTCAGTTATGCAATTATCTAAATGCAAAAAGTTTTTGTAGTTTTAAATTCTTAAAATTTAGAAGTATAATTTTTTAAGATATAATAAGAAAATATTATTACAAATTCAACTTCACAACATGCTTTATATATAGTTGGATATTTTATGTTGTTTTTGTATACATTGTATACAGTTCACATTTGTGTTCTATAATCATGCTGATGATGCTTTATTTATTTGGACTGATATTTTGCTCTTGGCTATTTCATTTTTGTATTGATCACCCACTAATCAACAAAGAAAATTTTCCAAAATATAATCACTTTATTTTGTTTAATTTTGATTGATATTTTATATTTGTTTTGACCTAAATAAAAATAAATTATTAATAATGCATGTTTTAGTTCTCTCTCTCTCTCTCTCTCTCTCTCTCTCTCTCTCTCTCTCTCTCTCTCTCTCTGTCTGTCTTTGTCTCTGTCTCTCTCTGTCTCTCTCTCTGTCTCTCTCTCTCTCTGTCTCTCTCTGTCTCTGTCTCTCTCTCTCTCTCTCTCTCTCTCTCTCTCTCTCTCTCTCTTTCTCTCTTTCTCTCTATCTCTCTGTTTCTCTCTCTTT
>WURS02447455.1:0-14434 GCA_011762765.2 Rhinocypha anisoptera
TCCCTCGAGACAACAAAATCACATATCTTTCTGTGGCCGAGAAGTAACATATACGATATATATATATATATATATTATATTTGTATTTTATCTCAAATTTCGAAAATCACACTAATCATTCCATTGAAATTAACTTTCATATTCATTTATCATAAAACTTTCAATTCCTTCAGCTGCGTTTGTAGTCTCTAGTCCAACTGACCTAGTAAAACTACAATTTACTTGACACATTCTCTAGAAGCAGTTGGTAAAGGCATAGACGTATCCTCAAATGAAATTAGTTAATGGTTGACAACATTTTAGGGCTCTAGTGGATGTATAGTCATTGTGATTCCCTATCTTTGCATTCTTTTTTCAACTTTTTTATTTGAGAGACGGAGGCTAGATTTCTTGAGTTGATAAAGTACACATCCCATTGGGAATGACAGTTGAATCGGAATGGTCTTGTTAAGGAAGGAAAGCCGTAAAACATGTTTATAATAATCAAGGTAAATGATACGGTTGCATTCATTGTATTTTTAATACCAGATTAGTTGTTTCCATTGGCCGAATCAAGAAATACTCTGACTAGGCCTCAATCCCTTGGTAATTATTTTCTGTCGTGCAGCGTAAATAACGTATTTAATCCTTTAGTCAGTATCTTCAGAAGGGCCTATCATTTTGTATTTTTTGCCATGGATATATAAGACCTGGCCATTAAAAAAGAGGAATTTTGATTTTCCGACGGGTTCTTCCTAAAAAAAATAATGAATTTGTTTTTTTTAAACCAAATCGGATTTTCGAGCTCTTCCATCTACATTTTATACGTGAATCCCTTTAAATTTTGTTCAGTACCAATATAATAATGTTTTCTCTCTCCGATAATTCAAAACTCAAGAGTCAAAAGTTTCTCGAATATTCCTAATTCTTTGATACAGGTAATTGATTTCCCTTTGGCACAATAGATTTACTATGATGCTTTGAAATCTCGTTCAAAGTTCTCTTCTCTCTCAGTTCACCTTCCTCGTCAAGCCTTTGATCATGGTAGAATATATGTATTTTTCTATTCACAGTGGTGAAATTCCTAAACATTCTTGCAAAACCTTTTGTTTTCATCAAAATGGAACCTTTACCGGAGTGTAGGTACGAATTCGTGATGCATGAAACACTTTCATTTTCTTATGTTAACAAAATTTTCTAAAAATTGTTACATAATAATCCTTATTCTACAACCCTTAATTTCTTACAACGGTTACAACTCTTCATTTTCTGGCATAGCAAGTGTGAACAACTTAAAAATATATGTTCTTCGGGAAGAGGTCACAAAGATAAAATTTTATTTGTATCTCTTTAACCAATTGACTGTTACTAATCTTCATAAAGCTCTATTTACTTCATAAAATGATTTTTTCTGAGAGATATAAGTTTACATATTATTATTACACCAGCAGATGGAATAAACATTTACAACTTTACATCTACTCCATGTATTGTGGACTACATGTAAGACTAGATGAAACTAATCCACGAGCTGTTACATTTTTAGCAACTTGATGTTATCTTACACTTTTTAGTGACTAGAATGACCTCAGGCGATAATAATTTGTAGGCGCTTTAAGGGCTCTCCTTGTAATAGTTTATTATCACGGAAAGAGCACGATTTTGGAACACAAATGACGCCTTGTATCCACATAGTAACATGCATAAAAATCGGTGGTTTAAGAGAAGGTGATGTATTCCTAGGGTTTTAATAAGGAATTAAATAGTGTAGGGAATATTGATTTATAGAATCGCGGATGACCAATCTCTAGGACCAATCATTCTGTCGATGAACAATGTAAACTCTTGCTGAACACATTCCAGATACAGTGGTAAAAATATTTGATTTTAAATAAATCGTAAGGATATGAAATCAGTGTTACAGATTCAGGCTTGATATAGTGGAAGGAAGCAATATTTAAATAAGATGTAGCACTTTTCCACAAAATAACAATTTCTTCTTTTGATAATTGTGAAATCAATGTGAATTTTCGAAACGTAAAGACAAAAGTTAAATATTTCGAATTCATTGCAGTTTTGATACTAAGAAGTGATGTTGGGGTATTTTGATTGTCATAATAATGAGCCTTGCCGACACAAAATACGAATTGACGTAGGATTTCGCTGATTTGTTGCAAAATTTTGATCGGGATTGTTTTAGACATGCGGAAGCACGAAAAATAATTTTCTTTAAAATCATGGATGAAATAGACTAAAAAAAATTTTGAATGGAAATTATTAACAGAAATGCGATTCATAATCGTTTTTATGGCAAATGTTGTTCTTTTAGTCTTCTCCATAATATGCCCCATCAATAGGATCCCCTTTCTCTCGTTCTCCCATTTGAAAATATTTCACTTTGAAGTTATAATTTCAATTTACAATAATGCAATGGTCTTAAATATAGCAAATTTTAAATGAAATTTAGGTAAATTGAAATGATGTAATCTTTGATATGATATTTTCATTAAAACTCTTAGCGAATTTTTGATAAATCTCTTGTTCAATTGAAACCGAAAAGCTTGTTATGCAAGGCTTATCATTTTATATGACTGAATATCCAAATTCTTGTGATTTTGAAATTACTTGCTCATTAATGTGTCGTTTGTTTGCATCTGTCCCATTGATGATGCTACTGAGAAATGACGAATTCCATGGTCACAAAGTTAAATACTATAATATATTTAAATGAATTGAGTAATAGAGCAAGATCACGAAGGAGTTTTTACATGCTATTTACGTAAGTTTCTGTCATACATTTATTTTCTAATTATAATAGTCATAATGATTTCGTATTTAATAATCATTTATAGAATGTCTTCTTACGGTATAATAGTCATTTTAAAGCTCCTTTTTTTTAGAATGTATTATTGTATTTTTATTATTTCTATATGGGTTAATGTAAATATTGATTCGCCGGTCTTCTTTCGCCCGTCTCATTAATAACCGGATTTATTTTCTATAACAATACCTCGCCTTATATTCTGGACATGTCTCGAAAGTCAAGCCGATAAGGTTTTAGGGTTTAGTTGGTTACAAAGTAAAACGGCATACAAAGCATCTGAATGGAAAACTGCACCCTCTTATTAAAAATAGTTATTTCCTTTCCTTTTATGTTTTCAACTTGACAGCACTATTAATTTTTTATCAACTTTAAAGGATCGAGGAAAATTGGATTTGAAGCTTAAATAGTAATCAAGTAAGCGAGTTCAAATAGTATTCGATTTGTTTGTAAAGTAATGGAAAGTTTAATCAACATTCTAAACATATTCCTGAATGTCTAACGCATTATAAGTATCTGTGATTTCGATTGCTTTTTATTTCCTGACAAAAAACTCCAAACTTTAAATTAGAACTAATGTATAGGTATTTATGATAGGCTGTAGTAGAAATGAGATTGAAAGACAATTTGGAGTAAGGAACTCTTCAAGGAGTAAGGACACCTTAGGAGTAAGGAGCACCTGAAATTTTCACTTTAACAAACTTCTTCTTTGTTTCGACTATTTTCGGTGTAATACACCATTTTCAAGTGGTATAATCGAAAATACTGTAGTACGAGTACTATTCGAATTAAAGAAGAAGTTTATAAAAGTGGAAATTGCTAGTGTTCACTATTCCTAGGATCTGGATCGTTTCCACCATCTCACCTGACTATATCGTTTCTTTGAATAATGTTAACGCTAGTATAGATTTATTATTTTCACTTAATCATATGTTTAATTAGGTTTATATAATTTTCAAATGATTTTTTTGTATCTCCATTAATTTTGTTGAAACTGTGGTTCACTACATCCTTGTTAAAATAAAACAATCGCAAATTAGGATGAGACGCTATGTTTGCATAAAATATTTAAAAATACAATGCCACATTGCTGAAACGCAGTGAAGAGTAAAGTTTAGCATCAATCAAGTATTTTCTTTGTGTAATTTAGTCCGTGGTAAAATTGTAATACATATTTTCCCATATTAACTTCCGTCAAATCGTGGTGAACAATGGCAAAATCCACCCATCATCCACCACTAAATAATGAGTGCAATAATATTTTAATCATGAAAAAGGAAATTTGAAGTTTTAACTGGATCCTTTGTTATGAGACCATAATATTCGAATTATTTTTCGATAACATCATAATTTTCATTGATCACATTAAGTGGTTTGAAAATATCTCCTTTTACACTCATTACTATATAAAACCTTTTAAAGAAAACTTGTTCAGTTTCCGAGGCATGTAATGTTATTAGAAGGGTCAAATGTCTGGAAATTCGACGGATTTGTATTTTATTTATCATAAAATTTACTGAGGTACTTTCATGGCTGAGAGAACAATGGCAGTTAAATTTTTTCATCGTCCAGTAATTGCTAGATGCCGAAGAATATATTTTGATTTTGTTTTTGAGTTTCATAATAAAAGAACCCGTCCCAAATTCCTAAATCGTAATCAAGTTTTAGTCTTTCATTTTGTAGGCAGATTATGAAAAGCCATTATAAATTAAGTACTTAATACTAAAATACCATATTATTATTCCAGAAAACCATTTAATAAAATAAGTTCTTTATTAAGAAATAAATGAAGGTATTTTATATTTATACCAACAGCAATTATAATATTTATAATGGGGTAAAATTTACTATGAGTTTTCACACATAAACTTATTTATTCACGACCAGGTTTCCTTAAAGAGTATCTTCATCCTATTAAAGCATAGAAACTTTAAATGTTTAGGCACTTTCTATATTACATAGTCTAATTAGCGCCTTTTCCAGGTTAATCGCAGCTCAAAATTATTCTTATTAATATGGATCTTGTTCCAGTATAACATGGAGCTTTTATCCCTGCTCCATGTGAGAAATGTAAGAGCAAGTATAGCTATGATTAAATGCGAATTCGTGTAGTTAATTATCGAGGCATGAACGCAAATAAATGATGGATTCTATGACATTATTATTGGAATCAGCCATTGGTGTAAATCTGTTGTGACAAAACAAACAAGTCATTCGTACGTACATCGAAAGCGTGACCCTTTGTATTTGCTTACATAACATGCGGGGACGATTGATATGCTTTCACTCTCCCAGGGTTTCTCCATGATTTCCATTTACTCCGAGTAAGTCATTAACTTACGTTTTAGTTATGCTGTCGCCGAATTTCCATCGCGATACATGTAACTGAGATTGATAGACATGGGGATGTTGTAATTTTTGGACACATTTGACCTAATACATTAAGAATGCAAGGAAAGACCATAGTTAGAATGAGAAACTATTTTAATTTTAACTGTCTCTACGTCTCGCATGTATCCACGTGAAAGGTTTTTCACAGCATTTAGCAAAAATATATGATTCAGTTACATACTTTAGTTGTAAAAGTAATTTAATGCTATTCCAAAAAAATCAAGGTTTTGGGCTTTTGATTTGGTTTCAACTTAGGAACATCGATTTCTTTTGTGAATGAAACGATTACTGAACACAGGCAGATGTATACCTTTTATATAAGCAAGTGGATACGAAGTGTCAATTATTTGTTTAATCGGGTGTTGTGATGACCTCTAGACAATATATTTCATAAAATTTGTTGCCACATAAAATTTGTGCATATCTACCACAATTTAGTTAATAAACACCTTCCGTATATAGTCTCGCCTCGTTGCTTTTGCATTTTTGTAGGCGAGCTGATCAAGGCGTTTCGTTGTAGACCTAAGGTTCAAAACACACCGCAGAATAAACTTTTGGTCCTCGAAATTGTAAATGTAAACAGATGATTTTTATTAAGTCCTAGGTAAACAACAATTATATGTGATTAATTTTTGAAGGAGAAGTTTAGTCATACCATGGTACTTCCGTGTTGGGAAGTGGGATACTGTTTTTTTTGCGGCTAACCGAGCTAAATGTTTCGGACTGTTGTCAGGGCGCCCGGAATGCTATCGTCTACTCCACTCCATAAGCAAACTTTCGATAGAAATTCAAATGAGTATCGTCCAGCCGAGTTGTAGGCCAGGATAAATATCGTGCCATGCGCTCGTCCGATTTTCAACAGCTGAATTTAGATGGCCAAACTCTCTTTAACTCGAAAACTTGGATTGTAAAGTCAAATTCTTGTTAAGTTGACGCTTAAATACAGACCATTTCTCCAACCTCATTTTCCCGGTCTCTGGATTTATGATTTTACAAAATTGGAACTAAAATAGAGCCAGAGGATGGGATTCTGCTACTAAGCATGAATTTTCTGAATCAAAATGCTTCAAACTCATGAACCTGTTGTAGTGGAGGTGATCCTGTTAGTATTTTTCACAATAGATTGTGGCACACATTACAACCCTTACTAGTCCAATCACTATTTCGAATTGCATCCAATCTGCGAGTCTTAAATAACTTCAAATCCTCAACCAAATGACTGCATAACTAATAATATCTATCCTTACACTAAAAAAAGAAAACAACTTTCGTAAAACGTCATTTTCCGTATAGGTTTGTATGTATTTATTTTGTGGGAGGATTGATGTTTAGCACTTAGTACCATGAGATTTAATGCTTTATTCCTCCGTATTATTAATCGACGAGATGTTTTGAGACTTAAAGATTTAAAAAATAGTATGCTACTCCTGATTCCCTGAAAAAAACCCTGAAGATGATGGACGACTCGGCCATCGAAACGTCGGCAGAAATGCAGAGTGTTACCCGGTGGAAAACCCGAACAGCCATCACCGATGCCATTCGTCGGGAAAGCATCCGTTCCTTCTAAATTACTACTCCTCTTAAAAAGTTTCTAACGAAATGTAATGGTTTGTCAAATAATAATGTCAGGGTAATGGTCTTGTTCCACGGAAGCAGCTACTAACGTTTTGATCAAATAGGAATACATTATTATAGTTATTACACGTAATCCATTTTACTCTCGATGTGTTATTCCTCCTTGAATGGCTTCACAGGGCTTAGCAGCGGCCGTCGTCGGCATTTAAGAAATAATAATGGCCCAACCGTTCACGAGGAAGGGAGGGGGCCCTACATCCCCGTCGACCAATTTTCACTCCGCCGCGTGACCTCAGAACAAACGGCCTCCTCTCGAAATAGAGCGGTCTCTCCCACCGTAAAAGCGTAACCTTACGTAAAACGCAAGGGCGGCGCACGGGCGTATTATTTTAAACATTCATGCCCACACCGCGTCGACTTCCGGGAGAGGTGCGCAAACATGTTCCGCACGCCAGTGCGAAAAGTAAATATGCAAAACGCCAAACCGGTCCTCCCCTCCGCAATCGGGTTCCCCCCTCCCTCCATCAACCCACCCCGCCCCCTTTTTGGCGCATAGCGATGCAAATGTTATCGTCGGTCCGACGTGATTCTTGAGTCGCGCGGTTGTTTATTGGGCGGTTGAGGGGCGGTTAGTAGGAGGTGGAGGACGAAGGGAGTGAGAGAGGATAGCGGTTAAAGGGAGGGAGGATATTGTTCGTGTGCGTGAGAGAGAACTGGGGATTAAGAGCGGAAGGAGAGTGGGTGAGGGAGAGAGAGAGATAGAGAGAGAGATAGAAGGAGAGAGGGAGGAAGGCAGTAGGCGTGGGCAGATCCTCTGGGAGAGAAGAGGGAGGGAGGGAGGGAGGGAGGGGGAGACGAGGGCGGAAGATGTTGCGGTGTAGAAGTTTAATTAGCACGCCACGGATATTGATTCGGTTTATCGGACCCTTCATGCATTCCTTTTCGCCTCTCTCCCTGCGCCGCCGTGTTTGCTTTGGAGCTAAGCCTCCGCCAAACACGTCCTCGTTCGTGTGTTGCGGGGAGGGGGGGAAAGGCGGGGGGACGTTACATCCGCGTCGCGAGGCCGCGTACCCATGGTTTTGCACGGATTTCTTTTCGGATTTGAGGATGTCTGTTTTCCTGGGCCGAGTTTTCCCCGAACCTTATCGCGCGACCCCTTCAGCTCGTGCGAATCAAAGTTTACCCGGAGCGTTAATGGAAAACGAGATACAAGATCTATTTAGGTGCATGACATTCGATACCTCGTTTCCATCCAACCTCCCAAGTTTCCGTGGTCGTTAATGAGTAACTTCTAAGATGAGATTAACGTTAATCCCCTTGAATCCCGTTAAGGAGACCACGACTGTGAATTCATTTCTGGATAGTTCCTCCGACTTGGAGATGTGTTTTGTGTGACTTATAGCACCACTCTTCTATGTATTTAATCAAATACATGACTAGGATTCAATATTCATAGGACAAAAATTATGTCATGATATTTATTGAAGATTATATTGGAAGGGAGGAACTTAGGAAAGAACTTCAGAGGTATGCCATGGGTGGTGTATGAGAAAATGCAATACTAAGGAATGAAGAGCTTGACCAATGACAGGATAGTTTGGAGAGCTGATATATAAAATATATATTCATGTTAATGGTGGATCTTGTGGAAGGATTTGTGCGATTTTTAATGGCCATGACGCCATTTCCACTAATAAATGTGAAATCGGAAAATGAAGGTGATTAAGGTATAACAAATTAATAAATAAAAAGTAAAACAAATAAATAATATCTCGGCAGGATTAAGAAAAGATGGTAGGACATTTTTCGAGAGCAGCGAGCTGCAATTTTTCAATTGCCAGTGAGAAACAGCGTCGTGAAAGACCCTGTAAATTCAATGTTAACTTTTATTATTAAAAGAAAATAACAGAGGATTATGAGGACTAGTAGCGAGTAGACTCTGACTCTAGCAGAGGGAAGATAGTACTAAGAGGGTAGGAGAGGTTAATCTGATTCCTGGAGGAAGGAAAGATTGATAGAGAAACAAAAGATACAATAAAAAGTGAGCAATGAAACGAATAAATGAAAAATAAAACGAATGTCTGTTTATTTAATTTCAAACAACTATTCAAAAGATTAGAGTGGTCACAACTAATGCTATTTTTTTATAAGGAGTGGGTTGGAGGGATAGGTGTTTCATTCGAAACCTGCTCACTTTGCACAACTTTATTACATAACTAAGGGTAGCGGATGGGAAATCGGGCGAGACAGGGGAGAAATATAAGGCTCCACTTTATCACCCATGCTGTACTCCTTCAAAATGGTATGAGAGACCAGGAAAGGTCTTGGATTCGGACTTAAAGTACTTTGAAAGATAATTTAATTAGTCTAAATTAGCATTTGAACAAGAAACACTTTCTGCTCAAGGAACTCAATCCTTGCTGAGCTCATTACATGAGGAGTGCTAAGGGATGAATACGTATTAAAGTAAAAACGGAGTAGAGAGATTTCCTAAAGTATTGGAACTTAAGGTATCAAAAAGAGCATAAATTGGAATGTGTAGAGAAGGTACTTGTTTAGGAAGCATCGTTCGAATAAAGGCATAGTGGCTAAGATATAGAAGAATGGCGTCAGGAATGGTATCATGAAGAATGGTGTAAGGAAAGGAAGTTGAGCACCCAGAAATTGAAAAAAGACGCTAAGGAATGGCAAGTAACTAACACTAATATGGCTCGTACTATACGGCTCAGAAAATTATGTGTTGAAGATAGGAAGTTAGAGTATTGTTAGTTGTAGATTTATGGTCGTTGAGAAGAATGGAAAAAATAAGATCAATAGAAAGATAAACCAATAAGATTGTGTTACAGTTGGTGGGGAAGGAGAGAATGTTGTTATGTGAAGGCCAAACGTGTTAGAAAAAGTGAATGGAAACTATACTATGAAGTAATAGGCTATGGATAGCTATGTTAGGATGTACGCATATCGGTAGGAAGTGGGTACAATAATAAAAATAATAGTAACAATAAATTTATTAATAAAAAAAGAAGTATAATTTAAAGTTGAATAAATCCTAAGGTACGATAGCATAATAATAGAGTTTACATATATAAATTTTGTGGATATGAAAAAACATTTTCCGTGAAATTATGTATATACTGTAATCTTATTTTATACCAAGACCCTATCTATAATAGTTGCATCACTTCAAAATATTACTCATTGCATTACACTATTATTTGATAACATTTGATGATATTATCGAAAAAGACATTTATTTCTTCATGGATTTGTAATACTTTAGTGGCAAAACGAATTCGTTGTTAGACACCTTTATTCCATCCCAATATTCGATACTAAGCTCAAGGCTATTTCTAAATAATTCGGGAATATAAAGTAAAATATTACTACAAAAATGAAAAAAACTCAGTGAATGAAAACGGATATGTGAAGCGAGCCTGCGCGAAAGAAAGTTAATAATTTTTTCGAAGGTCGCGAGTAAAAATGAGCAAACTTATTTTCCTCTATATACATTTCATAATTCATTGTTAAAAATGTGTCCCAGCTAACATCGCCAAAATTAATATAAATGCCATTTATGCTTTTATTTATCTTTGGTTTGCTTTGTTTTTTTATTCTGGATGCAGCAATTAACATAATGGAAATAAGCCTTTTTAAAATTCCTGCATAATCTAACGGAAATAACCGTTAACGCTATTCAACCCAGCATTTCGCTCTCTACGGGTGTTGCTGTCGTCATAAAGTTCGCCACGCAATAGATTATGCAAGAAAAATTCATCAACACGATGTACGGTTGCATTTTATCATACACGAATACATATGTTTGAATTGTAAATGTTAGCTTTAGAAATGAAACGTTCTTTTATTTAAAACTATTTGCACAACGATTCAAAAAGGCATCGACGGATGACCTTTACATTGACCGTGATCCATGGTGAAGAATCCTAAAAAAGAACGTTTCTTTATGAAATACATTTTTTAGAATTGTAAATTATATATACTAGGTCCTAGCTAGGTCTATATCTTATGTTAGGTCTAGGTTATATGAACTAGCCCTGTCCTGCATCCGATTGGGTGCGGCATATTCCAATTGCCTTAGGACGAAACGTGGTAACACACACTCCCTGGTTCTGCTTCTCGCAATTTCTTTCTCGCGCATCACGTGACGTAAGCTAACCTCCGTAATATCGCTGAAATTTCACTTTATACACTCTAACTCTCTGCCATCGAAATCTAGAGCGAAAATGAAGGCGACTTTGAAAAGTGGGCATCATTGTGGATATAATGATACTATATTCAATACTCCAAATTGACCAATTGACGCGAAAACACAGTAACATATGTTACTTTGTTTAAATTTATTTTCCTTGTTATACTCTATTTATGGACCCCCGTTAATTAATACATGATAATGTGTCATTGTACATGATAACCTGTGACATTATAATTCAGCATATTATCCAGGATTATATTGTATATCTTTCGACTACTTATAGGTGGAGCCAATTTCCAATCCGAATAATTTGGTTCGCACCTATACGATTTCTCAGGAACGTATTGTGCCAACACAATCAACTATTTATTGAGATAGACGGCTTACGAAAGTGAATAGACTCAATCTGTGCCAGTGTATGGATTTCACACGATATTTGGTGTAATTCGAGGCGATTTTATCCCTATCTTGCCGTCTTATCTTATCGTTATTTACTGTAATGGCTATTCATGTAAAAGCATTCGTCAGCCTTTTAAAGATCAGTAAAAATTATGAAGAATCAAAACATTAGCGAATATCAATAGTTATTTCAATTTGAATGAGTAATTTCAAATTAACATAATATGAAACTTTGGTGAAGACCATCGGAATTATGAATGTTCACTTTTAGTATCGGTTAGTACGTAAGTACGAAATTCCATGTTATATTTATATAAGCCAAGATCATGAATTTGTTAGTTCAGGTTTTATTCCTACATCCCACTTGGGAGAGCAGACTTTGGAAACTTTGTATAAACATCACTTAAAATATTCACTTTCATCATGGCTGTTGAAGCATATGCCTGTTGGTTTTGGATAATCTCAGGAAAGCTTTAGCAAATAAATTTTCGCAGCACAAAAGGAAACGAATTACTTTACCGCTCGCTTTTGGAGAACAAAACTGGATACTGAAACATGCCACAATCGTCTATTCTTTCTTTTACTGGCTGGGTCTTATGCTTTGACTCGTTAATTCTACATTTCTTCACATTTTCAATTCTCCATATGAGATTATTTAATCTGTCATCAATCGTTTTGTCTTATTAATAATTTGAATTAATAATCCCTCCTCACACATTAAAGTGACTTAATCTATAAACTTGAAATATAACAAAAATATAGAACCTTTCCACAAAGACACGCTTTTCGACTGAGTCATCATTATTGGGTCTTGTAGTCGAAACATTGAGTGGAAATATACGTTGTAGTAATGTTGTAATATTGCAGAAAAGTGCTACATTTTCTTTTTATTATGAGTCCCACCACATTAGGCCTGGGACTATGATTTACTTGACACTCATCATTTAACTTGATAATCTTAGCAGTACATCAGATATATTCTTCCGTTGAAAAGGAAATACTTCATCATTACATAA
The DNA here is from genome assembly GCA_011762765.2 of Rhinocypha anisoptera. Classification (NCBI taxonomy): domain Eukaryota; kingdom Metazoa; phylum Arthropoda; class Insecta; order Odonata; family Chlorocyphidae; genus Rhinocypha; species Rhinocypha anisoptera. Next base: position 12,392 of record WURS02447455.1, read on the forward strand.
ACGGTTTTACTTTAGTAAATAGTGAGTGTTTTTCCACTGAATTAAGCACTTAAAAATTAAACCTAAATGTTTCGTGCATTCCAAATTTGCTCGGGTAAATAATAGAATCTACTTGCCATCATGCACAAACACTCTTTTTTCCTCTTATGTAGACGATTGCTGCTTATGCTGAATCAATATCTGCAAACTGAAAGCTGTGTCATTGTATTTTTCTGATGATTGTGCTATATGTATTAAGCAGAGGAGGGCTAATAATTTCATTTTCCCTTAGAATGGGAGAGAACTAGATCACGTTGCTTTTTTCGAGATCAGCTGTCATCCTGCCAGATCCTTTTGAAACTTGATCCGAATTCACGAGTCCTCCGGCTTCAACGAAGTGCAGATCAACAATCAACGGTGAATTATGCCGCCTTCTATGGTCCCTTCAGGTTGGCATTAGTTCGGTGCTTGAACCGTTCCCCGTAGTCTGAATATTGGATAAACCTGAAAACTATACTCCTGTTAGATGAGAATGGATTCAAATGGTTTTTCATCGTTTTCCCCCTTCTCTGTAATGGGGTTAGGTGAATGATGTGACTTTAAAGTGCCCGGCTGGTTATTCTGGTGGGTAACTCGCTGGCCGGCTGACCCAAAGGTCACGGGTTCGAATCCCACCCAGAGCATGGGTGTTGTGTTTGTCCATTAGGGTCTTTTCTACGATTGGAAGAGGTGCTAAAGGACCATTACCGTTGAAGCTCCCTATTGACAAAAATACTACTACAAGACTATAATGTTTCAATCTCACACCAAAATAAAGTCTATCTTTCTATCCTCTTGTCTAGCGTTCTATTAAACGAAGAAGGAAGACGAAATAAACTGCTTCACCAAAATGAGAAAATATTTATAGGAAATTGGTGTAGGCCGTATAAAAATGTGCATAATAAAATAAAATTCATTAAAAAATAAACATAGACAACAGATGATTTCTGAATGTGAAAATCCTACATGGTGAACATAAAATCCAATTGTGGCACATTAAGTTTATTGGTGATTCTATATAGTAGTTAAACATTTTGAAAATAAAATAAGTATACAGCGGAATTCCAAATGTTTCTCTGTTTACCATTCGAGACAACTTTTTTTTACAAATACATATTTATTTAATGGATTTATTCACTCTAGTATGGAAAAATACTACAGGATGACATACTAAACCATTAATACATGCAAGTAAGGCCCGAAAATAATTCAGGTTGACGATCTTAAATCGAGTAGTCATAGACTTTCCTAATTTCAAACAGATGTTTACATGTGGTAATTTAATCACAAGCATCATGAAGTTGGTTGCAAGTTAATTAACGCACGTTTCGGTTTTACGACGTCGCATAACCTTCCGCGTTCGAGGTTAAAACCCTCGTTTGGACGCGAGTAACGGCGCACTCCTCTTGAACATCAGGAATTATTCTCGAGGAGAGAGATGGTCCAAATTCAGAGGGGGGATACACCGGCGCCGTCCTCGTCTCGCGTTGAAGAGAGAGAGAGAGAGAGAGAGAGGGGAAGGAAGGGAGTGTATTTCCAGCTTACTATGCTAGCCTCGGTCAAATGGAAAAAGAAAGAAATGTCGTGTCATGCAACTTCACATCTTGTTCGACCATCGGGGGAGAGTTCGCACGTCCGTCGACTGTTTCCCTCGAGGCAGGTGGAGGATTGGTGAGGGAAGCGAGTTGGGTTGGCCGTGGTTTGCGAGGTCAGTAGCAGAGGGGTTGGAGGAGATTTGAAACACTCCCATACCCCTCCTCCGCCTCTCTTGAGTCAACAATGGCGGACGGTCCGCTATCCCGGGCGGTGCTCCTCGCTGAATAAGATGCTCTTCCGCGGAGCGCCGCGAGAGAATACGAAAACTTTCGCTCATTAGCTATTCCCTTTTCTCCTCCCCTTGCGCCCCTCCTCCTCCCTTTGTATCACCCACGGCCTCCCCCTCCCCCACATAAGTTTTACTAAATACTTACAAGTAATTCCAGCTCCTTAATAATTATTTTTTATATAAAATAAATTATTATAAGA
>WURS02447466.1:0-14434 GCA_011762765.2 Rhinocypha anisoptera
CCAGTAAGTTCTAAGAATGACGCCATTATAAAAAAGGAAAACACCTGAAAGACTGATTTATAGCAGTGTTTGTGTTTTATCCTTCAAAAGATGAATTGGTTTAACGTGACTGTTAGCGCTTTTGTGGTTGCTCTCATTAATTTTTTTAAGAAATTTAGTTAATATCATCTATTCATCCCACAAAGTCGAGGAGTGTGAAAATATGGTTTTTTCCCTACCTCCTAGGCGAAATTGATTTTTGGGTAAAATGTGTACTCCCGAGGATATGTTTTCACGAGGTTTGTTTCAAATAATGCGACAACATTTATCGGCTCGAGGAAGTCTTAGTTTTTTAGTTTCCTGAAACCACTTTGGTAATTCTATTATTGCTACCTTGCTACCGTTGCGTGTTAATGACTGGACTCACTAAAGTATGCGATAGGATTCAGTATACGGTGGCCTTAAAAGCAGCTGACGAAGGGGAAAGGTACCCCTCATCGTAAAAGAGCAAATAAAAGATAAGACGAACAGGAGATGCGAGGCTTGGCCACGAGAGGATTTTACAGGACGAGTTATTTACAGAATTTCCATTATTCATTGGCCATTTTAAAACATCTCCATGTTTTACGGACGTTGGTAGGTGCCACTTTCTTTTAAGAATATAATTACTACTGCTTAATGTAATTTCCTCATCGGATAAAATCGTGTCCAAGTCCCCTTGTATTCCATGTTTCCTCATCAAAGTGGCACATTTTCCTCATTCTGTCAGATGCTCACTTATAGTTAGGTCAGAGTCACAGTCGTCACAGCGAGGGTGATGAAGAACAAGTACGGGTCAATGGCACTGTGGCCTGTCCTCAACCTCCTCTTTGTGACTACTAATTCCTCCCTCCAACTGTTTCTGGAAGATGACTTCCTAGTATTGGTTTTCGGTTTGATAAGATGCAGTTTATTACCAACTTTCGAGAAGGACTCTTTTCAATCGGGCCTTGATGTCACCATATGGGACGGGGTCCATGTCCAATATTTGCATAGATACGGACTCCTTTGGCTGCGCTGTCTGCTAACTCAGTTCCTACTATGCCTGCCTACATGTCTAGGAACCCAGAGTAAACTTTCCCACTGGAGATGGGCGATTTCGAGGATTGAATCGATTCGACGAAATCGATAGTCTAGTCGTATTGCGTGAATCGATTTGTTCAGAAAATCGGGTCCTATAATTCTAATCACATCATGCGAATCGTATGGAAATCGTTTTATAAAGAAACAGGATCGAATTGATTCAACTGCCAAGCAATTAGTCTGTGAATGACGGTTCAAGAGAAGTGATAAATTATATAAGTAAGAACATGCAAACCCTAACATTATCCTGAACGACTGTGAAGTTTCCCTGGAATCTCGATCAACATGTGAAAACATCTCCTAAGCCATCGCAAGGGTATTTGAATACGCTGTTTAGGAATCAGTCATAAAATGAGTAAAATATTGCTACGACTCATGTCTTTGCATCAGCAGTGAAACTTTTACAGTAATAACATGTTTCTTCAGGAAACATGCATTAATGTACGCATGTAAACATGTTTTACGCAGCTCGTGTGGTGGTAATACCAGTCCCAGACCAGCCTGGGGGGGGGAAAATATGAAAACGAATCGATTCGCTATTGCCACCTGGCGGCCGAAATTTGAAGACGAATCGTAATCGAATCGGAACCGTTACCGAATCGAAATCATGACTGAATCGGATTCGTAATTGAATCTGATTCGTAAATGAATCCAATCGGAAAGGAAACAACTCGAATCAAAATCGGATTGCAATAATCTATTCAAAATAATCGGGATTCGTATCAAAATGATCGAATTCCCTGTAAATCGAATCGAAATCGCCCATCTCAATTTCTAACGCATAAGATCCCTTATGTCTCGCTTACCCCACATTCTACCGTCTGCTAGATTTTTAAGGTACCGATTACTTTTGAGCCACTCCCGTCCAATTAGTAAGAGCACAATTAGTAGCAATTAGCAAATGTGATAATTCGAAGAGTCCCTGTCCTATAACGGATATTGCTTCTGTTTATTGTTGAATCACAATCTTTGTTGTTTCTTGTAAATGGTTAAGAGCCAATAAAATACCTTGTACTGTAACATCCTCTGCCTTTCTGAAGCCGAATTAATCTTCACCCGAGTATTTGTTTGCTCTATTCTCCTATTTATAATTATGTTTTCTCTACACACTAAGGAAAATAAATTTCCCTGTAATCTTCAATTAATGCTGCTTTCGCTTTCTCTGGTATCAATATCGCCCTAACGCCTCAACGAAGTCTTTTGGGAAAACACCTTTCTCATATAAGGTTGAAATTAGCTCAAATAGACTCTTCCTTCCTACATTTACTAAATGCACACGTAAATTTGGGCTTATATCGTAATATCTGCTGCTTCTGCCATATCCACCTATCATGTGATTTTATCTTACTTGTGACTTTACTATGCTTATTAAATACCGAGGCCCAAGCTCTACAATAATATTAATAATCTCTTCTATATGTGTAGGCCTATTCTCTTTACCTTAGAATTAGTTCCTGAATCCACATTTTCATCTCCAGGTTATTTCTTCCGATTCGATTAAGACGTGCTCTGACTTACCTCGAATTTTGTGGATCGTTTTTCCTCTTCTATTTCTTCAGAAGAATTTAACTTTGTTTCACATTACGCTCATTTACCTCTGCCTCTGTGACATTTTCTCACTGCTTTTCCTTATATTATTTGGCTTATTCATTGGTCTAATCAGTCTCTCACCTCAATTTATCACATTTACCTTTCTGTATTTTCTTCTCCCGTCCTCCTTAACTATATTCTTCAATTTCCTTCGTTGTGCCATATTAATAATCATGTTCCCCGTAACCGGTGGAAGTTTCATTCTCTTGTTGTTTATTTTTCCTTATAATTTTTCCGATGTTCTTGTTGTCCCTTCTGCAAAAAACTCCCACCTTTTTTCCGTTGTACTTGAGAGTCTTCTTTTTGCCTAAATTGCGGAGCATGTAAAAAAAAACAGACAGACGCATCTTTAATTCCAGATCGAGTGGAATAATATTTGATTGCATACGAAACACCCGCTAAGTCGTTCTTAGGCTTGTATTGAATGATGTGGTCGGAACGGGTGAGTTTGTATATTATTTATGAATTTTAAGTTTGGTATTGGAATCCATTACCTTCATTTGCATTTAATTTGTGTATTTTCCCCACTCGCGTTAATAGTTTTCGTAAAGCAAATCATTTTTGTTGATGTTACGGTCAATATTTTCATCGGGATTATGGAATTGGGGCCTGATTCTCAGGCACCTAATTTGAAAATTGCGTCACCTCTAAAAGTGATCTTAGGCGCACTAAAAAGGTTTTAAATGACATGGCAGGAAACATAGAAGAGTGACAATGATTACAATGTTGTGTTTTAATACTGCAAGCATAAGAAATTTTACTCTAAATTTTGGGAAACAAGATGCAGGCAACTTCATATACAATTACGCGAAAGGTATAACGAACGATATAATTCTACCATGTTTATGGAAAAAGGAGTTTATTTTCAGAAATATGTTTTGAAATACGCTTTATCGCCAGTGACACATAAAGGTGCCCTCAGCCGGAAAATGAACGTTAATTTACCGTGATTGATACATGAGGTAGGAGAGCAAGAATGAAATGTCATGTAGCTTTTCCGAGCGATACTTTGAGCTTTGAGAATCTGAGGTATCCCCCCACATCGAAAATTAAATCACTTGCCGTTGATTGTATGCTGCATTCGGTCGAGCTGAAGTCTTACGACCTACGCATCGACATTTCCTTTCAATTTACTCCGCCCAGGGAATCTGTTCTTCTCCATATAGTTAAGTTAAGGAAGCAGACGGCAGAATGATCAGAATGAATGTAATGGGATCGAGTGAGAGTTAACATGCGGTCGCAGTGAAGGAATGAGAGTGCGAGTCTATTGCCTCCATGGCTTATCTGGAGTACACGCTATCTGGAGTACACAGTATCTTTAATAATTTTCTAGTGATCCGTCATGAAATTTGTTGTGATTATGGCCGAATTCGACGCTTCATTGAATTTCCATTAAAGTATGTGAACGGATCTTGGCTTCCAGGCTCCTTTTTAAATGGAACCTGTCGTTTTTTACGGAATTTAACCCTCTTTCATTAACTACCTTTCGAACCGCACATGGCCATTGTCCACCGTCTTGTAAGAGTTCTGTAGCGTTTCAGGCCAAAATGTGGTTTACAGTCTGCAATAAGTTCCTGGAATTAACAATCATTGGGTAAAATGAATTTATTGATATATAACCATCATAGAATTAATGATTACAGAATATGCTAACCATAAAAAAATACGTTTTGGGAATTTAATTTAAATGGTTCATTACCCTACTTATCCGGGAAATTATAAATTATTAAACATTTTTCCTAGGTAAAATTTCATACCCTCTACGGTTTGAAGTGTCTAATTACTTCTCAAAGATATAGGTGCAGTCGGAAACAGTTTCGCAATATATTTTGTCGAATATATTTAAAAATATTTGAGCCTCTTCTACTTGGTGTACTGTTAATTTCTAATCAGTAAAAATTCTTTAGTAGAGCATACTGTCTATATACGGTATATTTAGAGATTTTCGGAGATAGTAGCTTGAGATTGGGGATGGTTGAAATGAAGTTATGCTGGAATTCGTTGGCCGAATTTACGTCTTTTCTTGGCAGCCTCTTCGCCTTTCCTTTTCCAGTCATATTATTGTGGTTTTTGCTCCTTCGCCGTTTCATATCCTCGTCTGGTTTCTAGTTTAATCCACCTCGAAGAACAAAAACATCTCCTTCAAGCTATAATTTTCGTTTTCTCATACGGATCAAATACATATTATTTTAAATATCAAACATGATTTTCCGAAAATATGATTGTATATTTTTAAATTTGTTCAAAATAGATATAGCGATTAAGAGGCTGTGGACCCTTGCCTTTTGTTTTTCTTTCATTTGGTTTCGCCGTGACGAAATATTCGCGTTTTAAAGTTGGCAGGTAGAGTCACCAGTAGCTTTCACTACAACTTTTAGTAAGGAGTGTTTAAGATATATCTTGACATCTTGTACAGTCACAGCGTTTCTTGTTTATTGATTTACTCTGACAAAGTTTTTTTTGCAAATGTACACTGCATGCAGTTCTCATTTTTCTTCCTGGTGTCGTGCCCTGTAGTTATTTGTAATTGCAATTGCTAGCACCTTTTCAGCACCTTCTGATACATTTTTAAAATTCAATATTCCGTACTTAATTTATTAATTCATACCATTAGTGAATCTATATAATATTGATGTTTTTCGAGTGAATATCTCAAGTAATAAATACGAAAAAAAAATAAAAAAATAAACAATTTAAAAAAAAATAAATTAAAATAAATCGTAAATAATTCTATAACAAAATACCAGAGCACATGCCTATCGGGAGAATATTGGTTCGAACTTAGAATGCTAAAGAGAACCTCTTAAGTTTCATTTTGCATTTGCCGACTATTGAAACTAAGGACGGTGTCCCGTCACTAGAGTCAGGGAATGAGGGCGTCCGTTTATTACACGATGATTTTGAGGAGGCTTGAGTGGTGGGGATACAAAACATTGTTAACCAGTTTCAGCAATTCAAAACTTAGCCCTTTCATCGATTATGGATTAACATGTGTCTCATCTCCGCTGTCACAATGGACTGTGTACCAACCCCCTAAATAATTTTTAACTTGCGATCTAGGCCTCGCCAGTGAAAATAAGATAGTACCGGAATCTTCGAGCTTACCAGCAAATCACTAAACGGAAATTAATTTTTTAGCTAATTTTTTTCCATTTTATAAGATGCTACCCAACCAGGAAAGGCATTAAGCCACTCCCCTTATGAAGTTATTGGATATAAAATTCATTCGCAACAGTTACATTCAGTCTATATTTCACGTTGATAATGGATGATGGATGGAAAGATGACAACTACGATCAAAGAAACCTTATCTAGCTGGAGGTGTCACGTGTGCATAGTAACTTCGAATGCCTACTGTGCATCGCAGGGAGATTTTCAGTGAGAGAGTTAAGGAAATATAATCGAAGGACCTAAATACAAATAGCTTTGGTATGAGCCATGGCAGTTATACGAATAAAAGGTGGTGATGAATTTTCGAAGAAAAAGTAGCTCACCAAAGTAGCCCAAAAAGATTTACAGCGTAAATGTTACCTAAATAACATATGTAGAACCTGTTAAATATTTGGGAGTTACGATAACCAAAGACCTTTTTCGGTGCCAAATATTCGGGATATGTGCGAAATGGTAAAGAAAATGGTACGATTTATTAAGATATTACTGTGTAAATATAAATAGAAGATATATTACAACAGTTTATCCACACCTAGAGTGTGTATGGCACCACACCTAGAATGTATGGGATCCTCATGAAATAGACTTAGTTTTAGAATCACATCGAGTGCCACGTAGAGCATTTAGGTTTGTAAAAAGCTGTTATGATTAGAATATTAGTGTCATGAAATAATTCGAAGAATTAGGTTGTGACTTACTTGTTAATCGTAGGTTGAAACACAGTTTAAATTTTCTCTGTAAATTCGAGTCAGGTCATTTTTTCCGAGGATTCCAGAAACATAATACAAATCTTAGATACCAAAGCAGATCAATTCGATTAGGGGAACAAAGTATAGATATGCTCGAAGGAGTAAAGAGGATGAATATTATAGGTAATGCGTTCCTATCCTTGATTACCCTTCCTCCAGGTCTGAAGAGCCAAAAAACTAAACCAGACTTGAAACCGACACCTTAAAAAAACTTTGTATTTCGTAGCTATTTTGCATGCATCTTAAATTTTCCTCTGATTGATTTCGTAGTTACCCAATGAATAGAATAGGTGCTGGATGCAGATTTTGAATTGAAGTATTTAGTTGCTTGCATGGTGAATACTTTTCGATGCGTACATTTGGTAATGAACGCAAAGCACTGACTCACACCCTACCTCATATCCTTGAGGCAGCATGCATTGTATTCCTTGGATGTACATAGTTCTGTGAAGACACCGATTTTCTCTGTTTTTTTTCTGTCCAATTTATGAAAACACAATTACCAAACTTTGGTCGGAAGTCAGTCCAGAGAAATGAATTCCGAATGGTTTTCAGTAACAGCGAATTCTCCCAATTCAAGTTCCAAGATCCAAGTATGTGTTTCGAATACCGTTCATTAATTTAGTGAGATTTTTTATTGCCTCACAAGTTCGCTTAATATTTTATATGAAATAATCGGCGGGACAGGCTCAAAGTTTTGCTTCCTTCTTCGTTGCTGAAGGAGGCAGGCACTACAAAGAAAATAATCACTCTTTTTCCTTTATCCTTAACATCTTTGGTTTATACAGCAATTTTTTCCACCAAAAAGCCTATAGTTTGACCTTTGTATTTTATTACCAGAGATATATCGTAAAAAATAAGAGAATTTTCTTAACTATGGTCAGTTTTTAAGAGCGCTGTGAGTCACGTAGTTTTTTGTGATCTCTACTATTCATTAATATTTCATCGATATCAGGAGGAAAGAAAAACAGCGAATTTACTGCAGTCGAAATCATCAAAATACTAATTATGGAGTTGATTTAATGTAACAGTTAAGTTATGTCAGTGTGTAACATGTGTGGAATTCGCGCAGCATGAGGTGATTTTTACGGCAAGGTATCTTAAAAACGATTTATGATTTTATTCATCATTACAGTGCTGTTACTAGGACCACCAATGACCCAGGGTTCTGTTGAATGGGGTCGTTATTTCCACAGTCTTAAATTCTGCAGTTATAGGAAATGAGATGATGACGTAAAATTTAAATTGATAAAGCTTCATGAATTCAGTTTCGTTTGAGCCTTCGGCTTTTATTCAGTGTCGAAAGTCAAACGTTTCCTGGGAGAATGAACTGTGCCCCGGTTATTAAATTTTCAATCTACCGACGAAATGGTCGTATGATATTATTCCTATTTATAACTTCGCTGAAGTTGATATGGTTAGGGCACATACAATGACGGTTTTCATCGAACGGAAATTGCTGAAAAAAATATTTCCTTATACTTGTATGTAGCTAATGCATGTGGTAACGCCCATAAAGGGCAAGCAAACATACCTCAATAGGAATCTGGGTACAACTTCAATGTAGGATATATTTTCCAACCATTTGTAAAGAATGTATGAAGTTTGAAGAAAGTCTTGCGGGTTGTGCAGCCCAAGCACTGTAACGCCAACGAAACGATCATCCCGGCAACGTGCACAACCCTGAAAACCTTCAAACTCATCTCGCCGTGGATGCCTTCATGCGGAATGTACGAAGTACCTCTCACTGGTTGAGAAAATGAGTAAAAAGTTATTTTGGTGCATTCATTAGGCAATTCGGTCGGGTGTGCATTCATAGATATAACGTTTGCCCAAGATAACCTCTGCTGCCTACGCGCAATAATCCAGTAATACTAGGAGTACCATTTTCATATAAATATGTCGTGTTTTCTGGATCCTGTTTAAACTTGAGGTTTTGTTCATGGAGGATTTAACATTTGTATTTCATTTCTCACCAGTGATTTTTATATGATATTAAATGAATTGTGACGTACTAATTTATTTACTGAAAGTTAATCCCAATCCTCCATCTTATCTCGAAATCGCTGTTTAATGTTTTTTTTCCTCATGCAGGATTTTGTTGATTGTTTATTATTTTTATAGTTTTATTTATGGTATTTGTGCAGCCATTCATTATAAGAGGCCTTAATGCTGTTTTTAATATAATAAATAAATAATGAATTGTTCGCACAACATATTATTGCGTGGTTTCAGTTTTTAGATTTTGGTTTTTGCTTTAAACAATACGTTTAACAATAAAATGTTCTATTCAATTATTATTTTATAAATTTAAAAAGTTTATGAAATTAATAAAATCTGGTTAAACACCACATGAACTCTCGTGCATTAAAGCTCAAAACTGGTTTAAAATTTTTAGCATAAGCTTAACTTGAGAATACTAAAATTCTATTAATTTTCCACTTTTCCGATTTCTTTGTACATCAGAATCGTAAACTCTTTTTATCGAAGTGGGCCTTATTCTGGATTAAAATATCATCATTTTAACTTAATTACAATGTGTTATTCTACTCATGCCTGTGAGATAAGTGGAAGACGATTTTGGGGGTGTTAGAATGGGGGGTAGAGTTACGAATCTGGAACAAGGTAGAGTTTAAGGGGGAGTGAGATTCTTTCGGGTTTGAGTTTTATGGAAGGAATGAACGAAGGAAGGGGAATGAGAAAAAATGGCGGAAAGGGGAAATTGAGGAAGACGAAAGAAAAAAGGGAGAAAATAAAGTTTTTCGGAGCTGAAAAGTAATTCAGATGACACGATTTTTTTGGGGGACGGTGGCATCCTGATTCAGTGGGCAGGGGAGTTAGGAAGGAAAGTGTCCAAATTTTCTGGCTTACTTCTACGAAAACAAATTATCAAAGGAGAAGACGGCAGCAGATGACAGTTAATTGAGGTTGAAGATTGACTGGGGAGACTATGCTTTCGAGGAATATGGTGAGTGCTGGGGCAGGGGGATAGGGAAAGGAAAAAAAAATTAAAAAGTTGTTCTCCCGGTGACGACAGCGATCTCGTGGGGTGGTCCGTTCACCCCACCACCCGTCAACCACTCATAAGAGGACGAAGTCTCATCGTCGCGGAGGGGGGTATGGATTTGGAGGTGGGGGAGTGAGGGAGGGGTAGCGGAGGATGAGATGAATGCAACGCTCGGATTGAAATGAGATATGCCTCTCGCGTGCCCTCAATTTACGTCAGCGATCACATCCTACGTGTCTAAATCACAGATCTCTGGTATACGTCGACCTTAGTTTTACTCCATAATTATTTAATACTGCTGAGATAACATCATTCAATAATTTTAACTATAACATGTAGACTTAATGCGGATTGTAAAGTAATAGGGATTAAAAATATGTATATAAGGGTTCGAAGGTATCCTGCAGTGTAGCTTTGATTCTCTCTGATTTATCAGGTTCTTCGTCTACGTTTCTTAATTATTGGGACAACAGTATCGCCAGCTCTCCCGTTGGCGCCCTTTTATCGAGGTCGAAGGATGCCAGAAGGATATTCTGCTTCTGCTGCTGTTCTTTAAATCCAAAAAACGCGGATGAGGAAAGAATAGATTTAACATTTTTAAATAGACACGTTGTGATTAAATTAAAATTTTCTCAGCTACAGAAATAAATAATTTCATCCTAATAATTATATTTTGTTAGCATAGCAAAGGATCTAATAAACTTAGGTAATTTTCACGTTGTACATAATCGATATTTATACAATTTAACTCAATAAATCGTCCCTTCCAATCTTCTTCTTCTTCATTTTCCAAGGATTTTGTCTGTTCTTTCACTTTACAAATTACGGTTGTCTGTCCATCTTTTTTAGTGATTTGCTCTTCCCTACTGTTACCCTGTCCGCTGAAGATTCTTTGGTCCTCCAATTTTTACATATAAATATACTATCGTTCTATCCTTTTATTTGTTACCTTTGTAAATGGAGGTATTTTGCACAGGTCTCTGATGTTTTCATTTGAAATTATATCTCATCCTGCTTTGACCAATATTTTATAATCGATAATGAGATATTTTACAAGCCATATTCACAAATCAGATTATTTTGTTTTTACTTTTATACCTATCTCTTTTTTATATTTTGACTTTATTTTTTCATTACAAAGGTATACGTAAAGGTCGACACGAGTATATAAGGTATATTTCAGTCCCAAGCTCAGCAGACTGGAGATGGATTGGACACTCCAGGTGAGACAATGAATTAATAAGGGGAGGAAAAAATTGCATCGCGTGAACGGAACACTGCGCGGGGGAAAATACTACAAGTGAGATGGAATATTAAATAGTGGGATCGCCGTTATCCATTCCACATAATTTTATTCATGGCCTACTTTAGATGTGACTGCTGCATCCCATTCGGGCGAGAATAATGCAATGCATTGGAATGAGAACGTGAATAATACAAGGCAGGTCGTTTGTTCAAACGCCGCAGACTTGCTCGCTTTGTTATATATATATATATGTTTCTACCTCTTCCGGATTTCGGACAAGTTACGCGGTGATCCCTGGAAAAAAATACTCTACTTCTGGTTTTCAGGTTTTTCGGCATAAATTTCACACTATAACACTCAGGTAAGGAGAAGTGGATAACGATTGCAACGTATTGAATACAGAAGCTGAACAACACGAAAACTTTTTCGAGGGCAATTTTTGTCTAAAATAAGTTCCGAATGTCTGAAAATAATGCACTTATTACAATCATGCAAAAGGCACGAGTACAGGATAACTATTGCGAAATAAACCCTGGTGAAGAGAACTCGAGTGCGAATTCGTTCACGGAAACGAGATTCAGAATAAAACAAGGCGAAAAATTTAGTGGAAAATTATATTTTTTGTAAATCTAATTTTTTCCATGCCGATTTCGTCACATCCGACTCATTTTTGTGATGTTCCTTGTATAGAACTATGTATATTTTATACTGCAAGTATCATTATTTACATTATATAAAAGATTAAAATCCTGTAAAGAGTCACCAATTCAATTTACCGATTTAACGCCACTGATGCGAGATCGTGAGTGGAAAAAAAATAAAGAATTTTTTCAGTGGTAGCTGTGCGTGTGATTTTTGGTCCGATTTGCTGCATATTCGCCTTTTTACCATTAGTTGCAATGTACCACTTAGAATAGACTATTCGAAGAATAGTCGTTGGGAGGGAGTTGCAGAGAAGAAAATAAAAAGGCCAAAATAAACTGGAGAGGAATGAGACAGAGCGAACTGCAGTTAAGTACCCCACGATAGCGTTTCTAAATGACTATCATCATGCATCATTTGGGCCAAGGAGCTATATTTAGCACATCACTTTAATTGTATAGCCATTGCTGTCGTTAAAGCCCGACTTCCGAATTCGATTGTGGTGGTTAGGCACGGTTAAGTAGCTAAAAGTGGTCAGATAGTAACGTGGAAGATGAGAATTCGGAAAAAAAACTGAGATTAGGCATTGACTGAACTATCGCAGCGCCTTCCCACGGGATAGTACTGAGGGGAAAGTGTAAGCTTCGAGTACCAGTTCTCCGGATTAAACAACTTTTGAGAATACCGTTACGTTGGATACGTCGTCTAATAATATCGATGATTGATGACAGAGACGGAATCGCCTACGGTTACAAAGGTAAATAATCGTATATGGTTACTTGAATGCGCAAACTAATTACCGCTTATCCCTTCGGCAAACTTCGGGATAGAGATATACTCTGTCAACGATATTTATATCCAGAATGACTGTACGTAGTGGCATATCGCACATCCCCGTTGCCATTATTTTCCGTAGCCTTTCTTGTCCTCAAGTACACGACCCTCGTGACCTTCGGCTGTTTGCACCCGGGTAAACTTAGACCCAAAATAGGTTGGCAGCCTCGCCAACGAAAAGTATCACTGGGTGGTGTAATGAACTTTAAGGCTTCTCGGCACGTCGGGTAAGGTAGGGTCGTAATTGCAGGGAAAAGTTCTACCTCCGCGAGAGAAATTAAACCCCCGACCTTTGGAGTGGGAAGCTAATTAACTATTCACCGCTCTGCAAAGATAAATACGCCCACATAACCCATCCGTTACGCTGGAGTACCTTCCGAGGATTTTCTTCTTCTTATGTTACAGTAAGTACAGTGTTTCAACAGACCCTCTGCGGAAAATAACCACCAAAAATAGTACGATAATGTTTACTCCCATTTTCAAGTTCTAAGCGTAAAAAGCATTCTTTGTGTGACAGAAAATGATAGAGAATCGGTCTGTTTACTAAACCCTCCCAGTTTAAAAAGTTTTAGTTTCTATAACCTTGTTTTACAAACTTCTCTCATTGAACACTAATTGAAAACTTCTAAATGAGAGCACTGAGTTGACCTTAAAGAGAAAAACATTGGTAAAGCAATAAAACAATCAAAGTACACTCATTATCCTAAAACGAAGAGGGAGATAAGTTTTCGAGTAGAACGAAAGACTAACTGTAACAAATGAAAAACTAAAATGAACCATTCTAGTAAGATATTCACGAAATTACTGACAATATGCTAAGACTTATAAGTTCCGAAAATACTATAAAATTACTCACCATTACCATTGGAGTAGTTCAATGTCATCAAGAAGGAAAAATTATTTTATATGTTGCTTTTCATCGTAAGTATTTTACAGGAACCCAGAAAGCGGATATTATATTCATTGCGCAATAAAAAACCACTCGCGAAATAGAACGAGGTTATGGAATGATAAGGTACCGAGAACTCGAGATGACCCCATTAATATATTCATAATGAGACATCTTTTCCTCGCATAATTAATTTCCTAGTGCAGCAGGAAATAGGATGAAATATGGCCCATGAGCCAATGCAACCGATGATGTTGGATCAGGAAATGCCTATTGCCTATCGGTCTTCCATTAAATGCCAGGAATGCTGCCAAGAATTTCCAATTCGGTTACCTAATAAGGAACATCCCAACTTTTGGAAAGAAAATTACGTCCGCTATCCTTTGCAGCAATAGTTTCGGTCTGCATCTCCCACGATGACTTTTGGCAAGGAGCTAACTACCAAGATCTCGAGTAAAACGATCTAGCCAAAGCTCCGACATGTTCCACGAAAATTGACTTAAATTACGCCCACAATGAAAAAGATTCAGGATTTTTATGACGGAATAAACTGATGCTTTTTGTTTTGACGCGAGTCGTGTGCCAAATTCTGCTGAAAGTCACACTTTGATAATAAAAATATTTCTCCCTTGCATTGAAACTACGCGCGTAACAAACCCTAAGAAACAAAATGACATGGAAAGTGGGGGGAAACATTAATCGTAAATACATCCTGTGAATGTTTTGTAATAAAAGTAAACGTGCTCTTTAAATGGATGCCGAACCATCTAATACGTTCGTTTACAACTGTGCCTTTTGGGTTAGTCAAAAGTGACGTAAAGTTGATGAAATTATGCAGGGCAGGAAGTACATCTGCAAAAATACACGGGAACCAGTAGCCGGGACATGCGACAGGGGGTGAATCAGCCACACACACAACCATTTACCACGCAATAAATGTGCATAAATATTCATTTGTTTGATCACGCGGGAAAGTGAGGGTCTCAACCGTACACGTTAAAGTTTTAAGCAGTTTAATGCTCGGAAAAACGGTTTAAATTTGCACATAAGATATGCGATGCGCAAAAAAAACACACCGGAAACATATCGAAAGTTCCTTGTGACCTCCATTCGAGCCACATGATTTCGCGAGCGGAAGATGCGTGAACATAATCGGGTCCAGACCCCCGAGAACCACAAATGAGCCCCAACTCCTTCCCCCACCC
>WURS02447476.1:0-14433 GCA_011762765.2 Rhinocypha anisoptera
AGAAAAATAAAATGTTTATTTGCCGAAAAAAATTTGTTTTATTCAAAAAGTCACTGACTTATCTAACCGCCCTCGTAGTAGAATCTAATTAAGTCGAAATCTTCGGTTCGGACTTGGGAGGAGATTCGTTGTGGCACCGGGACCCACTTTCGGCCCTGCCCCGTGGCCTAGAAGAGGCTTGACGGTCGTTTTTTTTTCTTATCCTCAATGTGACTTTCAGTTGTTGCCATTTATATAATTAAAAAAAAATGGTTGGATAAGATACATGAAAAACATATTCTTTCTTTGTGCATAGTGGAAATTCTTTTTAACATAATATGATCCCCAATCCATAATCTCTCTAGTTTCGGTATGTATCACTCTAATCATCACCACATCTGCTCGAGGTTTTAACTTAGAATCTAATTATATACTAAGAAATACTTACGATACTCCGTGGAAAATTACGGAGTTCAACTTGGACGTGTAAATGACTGCGTATTTATACGACGCCAACGCGGCTACGACGGCTAGAAGAACAATAGGTCCCCTCTTCGGCCATTTCCAGAGGATGAGAATGAATATCGGGGCTCCGAGGTACATCTGCATGTCCGTGACCAGTTGATGGGATGGAGGATAGCACTGGAAATCACGATCGAATGAAAGCTGGTCATATATGTTATTCAAGTGTGGAAAAACCAAGTTGAAAACTTGCCGGGGGCCCATGAGAAATTATCAGAGATTGTCACGATGATCTCTTGTTCTGCTACGGCATCGAAACGAATTTTAAGATTACTGACATTACGAAAAGCAAACTAATTAGCGTCGTTCGAAAAAGTGGCCGCAAATTTAGAGACGATCGTTTTGAATCTTCACGATTAACTTCCAATGATTGTTGGAGACGTTGCTCCTTGCGTCGTCGTCCAAAAACATCTTTGGATGCAGATTAAGAACATTGTTAAATCCATTGTTGGAACGTATCACAGTGACTAGTGATGGCATGAGTCATGGCCATATTCATACCAACCGCCCTAAAAATACATATCGACTTTTTTTACATCGAGCAACTTACTATGAAAAATTATATAAATTATATACAGTGAGAAACTCCATTTCATGTTAATAACGGGATAATTACATGGAACCTAGTGCCTTGGTTCTAGGCTCCATCTAATTGGATTGAGAGCGAGAAATCGGCATTAGCCTTATTTGCCAAGACCTATCGTCTCCTACTCTGGTCCGAAAATTGTATTGAAGTTCATAATTGTTCCATAGTAGCGGACCCTGGACGTATTCCGTGTCATGGACATATCATGAGATGGCTAATGTTACTAGCATAAGCCTTTTAAATTTTACCTCTTTACTCTTTCAAGGGAACCAATATTGCTGTTTCTAAACTTCAATTTGCTCACGCCAATCATTCAGGAAAATTATTTTTTAGACAAATACAACAGCCACACCCTGGGCGGGATTCGAACCTGCGGCCTTAGGGTTAACTGGAGAGCGCGCGACCCACTCGACTAACCCGTCCGGCTCTCTAATTATACATATTTGCACGCCATCCATTTTCAGTCACCAAAAGCACTCACCATGTTTTCCATACCGTTGAAGTTGTTTGCATATAGAAGTGTTTTGGCAATAACCCACTGTTCTTGGCAGTTCTTCACGAAATGGTTGACGACCCTCAAATCTTGCGGGCCAAAGTTGTTGGGAAGCTCCGATAGATGCCCCACGAAGAGCACTATGACCAAGAAAATCGGTGTGAACCTGTATGCATGTGGGATGGAAAGGAAAAACGTGAGAACATGTAAACGGTTTTGAAACTACAAACTTACTTTTATGACGGTAGGCGTCACCTTGTCCTGTGTCGATACTTATTATCCATTGTGTTGTTTAATTATTTTGTACTGGAGATTTGTACCAACTGCACGCGCCCGAAAAAGGTTTAATTGATATAAAATTATTTTACCCTATCCCCAAGATTGCAAAATGGCCTTCAATATGAATTCATACTCAACTTTGTGAAACCACACTGAGATAAAAGGGAAATAAAACTCTGTCAGTTTCACAGGAGATTTAGTACTTACTTACAGAACGACCGTTTTCGTCGAATAGTCATCATCCTATTTGACGAAACCGGTCTAATGAAATATCTTGTGAAACTCACAAAGTTTTACTCACATACAATCAGGCCTACAATGTATTAGCACTCTTATTCCCTTCGAGGATCCTGATGCGGCTTTCACCTTCATGAAAGATAACTCCTGGGAGGTACCCTTGAGTGACGAGAAGGCAAAATACCCCCAGTGGTAAAGAATTCTGGCCGGTCTTTACTCCTCGACAATACGCAGAATTCTCCTGCTTCCGCTTCTCAATTGCAAGGACACCCCCATCGAATGTGGATAGTGAAATCTATCGTCCTTCCGAGCTCGATGCATGGCTCCCCAGAATGGCCAGGAATGGAAAACAAGTTTCGTATAGATTGGATTGAAATCTTCTATCGCTCTCCCTTTCTCTTTCAACGCAAAACCTACTTACACCGAAACTGTACCTGCGGCTCAATGAAACCGAAATATTAGCAATAATGAAAACTGCAGCGTAATGTTTCCCCTTTTAGGAAAACGACGATTTACTTATTTATCTGACCTGTCATATGAGTGTGTCAACCCCTATGACAGAAGTGCAGGCGCCCTAGAAAATCATCAATTTCCTAGCTGAAATGAAGAAGTAAATTAGTCTGGCGTCGTCTGGTACAACAGCCACTGCCATTTTGAGCCTCCTTAGGTCGAAATCGGCTTGAGGTTTCTCAGTGGATAACAAAACTAGTCTGAAGTACCTTCCATTCTTTCCTTGTGTAACTCCTGGTTCTAGGGGCCTATTAGTGCTTAAGAGGGATCAAAACTACCACTGCGTTAGGGAAACGTCTCGATGGAAGGAAATAATTCAGCAAGATTGGTAATGAAGGGAAGGCCGAGGGACAAATATTTAGGGAGAATTATTAGGAACGTTAGAAAGAAAAACTACTGAGGGGTAAGAGAGTTAGCACTAGATAGGAAAGAATGGGGAGCTACTGTAAACAATATTCTGATTGAAATACTAATGATGATGGTAATGAAGTTAGAAAAACAGTGAGTCTTGACATCTCCGATTCGACGAAATTATTATTTAAGTCAAATTCACTGAGGAGGCCGTCACTTGGTGGAATTCCATAATGACGTAAATAAAAATAAAAATTTCAGTTTAGCTTGGATGTATTTCCACAGAATATTATTTTTATTCCACAGCATATTATTCTGTGAATACAACCTAGCTAAACTAAAATTTTTATTTTTATTTATGTTATTATTTAAGTGTTGAATTTTCTACAGGTAAAAGATCGGAAGAGGCCACTTCCCAAAGGTGGTCCTCTCCCCGAATGCTTATCCCCTCCAGCTTTTATAGCGTAAGAAAAATTTATAATTTCACTTTTCATTTGAATGTGGTCATCGATTTTCCGATTGATCATATGTTCATTCGAAGTTTTCCAAGGACAAAAAAAAATTTCTTGAGCCTCGTCTAACGCCTCGGAGTGTTGCAATTCGAAAACCCGTCCGTTTTAGGCCGTTTCTAACTCCCTTACCACCGATGAGATTCCCCGTTGCTCTAGATCGTGTCTTCCATGCCAAGGCTTCGTGGTTTAAATTCGCGACAAGTTGAAAGGGCACCCTCAAGCCTTTTGTGTGCTGCCAGATCGCGGAATACAACTAAGCAGAAAAGTCACAAGTTGAAAACGTGGAGCAGGATGCGGAATGAAAGCTTGTAAGTCATCGTCTCAGTGTCGGCTGGATTGTATGCTGTAATTGGCATCTTCAATAACAGATCCAGCGACCAGGACTCGAGACGGCAGGTGATTCAACTTGGCTGTGCTCACGTAAATGTCACGAAATGCTTCCTTCCGCAAGTCATGGAGAACGGGGAACGTGCTTCTCTTTTCCCCAAATTCATTCAAGAACGATGAAGTCTGGTTGCAGATGTAATATTTAGCACCATTGGAGTTTTCGCTTTGCACATTTACGCAATATACCAGCGGAATTAGACGAAAAATTAGATATAGTTAACGCAAACGCAAATAGATATAGTTAAAAGTTAGGTCGCACGTTTAAATTCAATTCTTACTTGAAGTACCGCTGCAAATACATTCTTGGGATGTTCATTCCTTTGCCCTCCTGCAGCTTCTTTATGGCGAAGAAGGACGTGAGTAAACCGCTAAGGATTACGAAAGTATCCACGTTGTTCCAGAAGGCCCTGAAGATCATCGTCCATTCTCCTTCAAGGAGCTGAAAAAAATTAATATTTTTGATCAAATGGACTGAGTGTTGAATTTCAACTTGGTTTCATTTAGAAATGGAACTATGTCCGTATTGTAGCCTATTTCGTGTTCATTTTTAACATTGTTGAACTTCTTTTGTTTTTAATATGAAAACTCCCAAAATATTGTCTTGTAGAGAAATTAAAAGAATATTGTTGTCGAATTCGTAACTGTAGATGATGAATTAAATGGGTGAGTGTGTGGAAAACGAAATTATCGTCATTTGATCAAATCAATGAGATCTCAACCTTAGGCCAAAGAGATAATTTTCTGTGCGGATTCACAACGGGAAAGAGATGAATGATATTTTCATGTTGTAAATTTCATATTGAAATGATATTATAATGGCCACCAAGACAAATAGGACGCGGTATTTAAGAGAACCTTAACTATAATGTTATGCCCAAGTCGAAAAAATTCGATTTAGCTTTTTTAAAAGCGTCCATAATATCGAATGACTCGCATTCCGTTGCAGCGCCAACCATACCTCTGCCACGTATGTCCGGTTAGTGAACGGGATGAAGAGTCCGAACACCATTCTGTGGATGGTGTAAATGCTGAGGGAGAATATAGCCCGAATTCCGTGGATGCAACCAATTTCATCAGCCGGCAAAGGCCGTGACTCTGGAGGTTCTTCCGGGCGAAAGAGTTCTCTAAGGTTGCGACGGATCGAATACGCCAGTAAGACCCGGCTTCCTACGCTCCTCGTATCGGCTGCTGAAGGAAGATCTTAATGTTAATGTTTTTAAGTTTTAAAAATGCGAATTCTTTAAGAAACTATGTAGCTTCATTTTATAAAAATGCACAAAAGAGAGAGACAGATAAAAAAAGCCCTTTACAGGCATTCTGCCTCCCCTATATTGATTTTTGCCTTAGTACTGAAGTCGTAAGGATTCAAGTTTATTTTTGAAATTTTTATTCATGAAGTTGATGCAGCATGAGAAATATAACTGAAACCTTAGGTGTTATTCCGCGTCTCGTGATTTTGCTCCTGACCGGAATTCACAATAATGTTGTTCACAGCATTGTGAATGCCAGTCTTACCGAGCTACCTCTATTGAGTGGTGATTATTACGGTTGAATTTTCGAGAAATAGAATTTTAGCACGAACGATTATAATCCAACGAGATATTATATAATAATAGTAATTATTATTAATAAAAATGCATTAACACATATGTTAGAGGTTATAACGCAATACTAGTACATATAAACTTTAAAATGTGGAAGGAAATTAGTTTAATAGGGTTTTATCGTCAAAGAAATAAACTGAGCAAAAGACCGATATAGGGGAATGGAACATTTGCATAACGAATTTTCACGTTGGCTTCTAATAATTATGCTCATCATGTGCTTTTCCAATATTTATGTATAATTTAATTTTAATGGTATACATAAGCAGGATGTAGATAATATGAGCTAACCTGTTTTGGCTGTCTTTATGTCATAGATGGTACCGGCGCATGCAAATAATAGGACAGTGACTAGCAAACTCCTGAAAAGAAATAGAGAAATAATTTATCAGGATTAATGTTCGAAGGACTGATCTAAATGTTGAAAAATCTAAATATATGTAAGTTTAATTGATGAGTCAAAGTTCGTATCAAACTCATAGTCTTGATAAAAAAAAGTTATGGTCAGCGGCTTACGTCGGAGTTAAAATAACTCTTGATGAAGATAGTAAACGAGATTAAAAACATTGCGATCATATTTTCTCTCACTCATGTCCTTTGACCCCCCCCCCCCCCTCTTTCCCCCACTTTCAGGGATGAGAGTGACCAGTACACCTGACTCACCCCCCTCCCCCGTTCCTACCTTTCCTCCTCTTCCCCTCACCCTCCAATCCGACACCACCAATCACCCAACATATCCCCTCCCTGCCACCATTCTTGACATTATACATTTATGTTTGTACATATTTGCACCTTATTCGTGAAGATGCTACAGCGTAGCGAAACGGGTTCAAAAGTGAATACGTCTCTCCGGTGGGTCGCTAAGTTATTATTCCATGCTATTTTTCTATCGACGTAATGGAAATCCACGAAGTTCCGATCTCGACTATCTCTTGAAATAACTCTGATTTTACTAACGGCATTATTGCGACTTGTCGCGATCGGTTAAATTGATTTTTTAAACGTGCTTTCTGGCATTTCAACTGTAAATGATGCTTCCAAGAGCATTGCCGACAACAGCGACTCAGTTCCTGAGATTTATTCCAGTCGAGAACCACTTCACTGGATAGTGGCTTGGCTGAGGACACAGGCTTCCTTCCTCCTCATGATCTTTGAACGATAATCGTATGAGTAATGCGATTCTACACTCCGGGAAAATTCGCGTTCGTACCAGGCGTCACTTGGTGGAACGTATTATCATTGGCGAAATTCGTTCGTTCCATTGGGCGCGTATGAATGACTCGACCGAGTTCGGATTTCTTGTTGTTCATAATCCCACTACCATCCTAATTAATCACGGGAGGCTAGTACGTTTGAATATCGGTCTGGGAGTAAGTTTAGGGAAATTTACTTTACATTTCACCAAAACTTTAATTTAAATTTTCCTCTAGCTTTTTGAAAGATTTAAGAGGCGTCGAGCATTGATTTGAAGTGCCCCCCCTGGAAGTTTGGTGTGGGCAGTGAAAAGCTTTTTCGTGGTCAGAGGAACTCACAGCGTGTAAACAGCTCCTGGGCTCAGGTTGTATTCCTTCTCCACTTCGCAGCCACCCTTCTCGATCTTGACTCTGAAGCTGAGGTCGCTTCCACCCGAAGAAGCGTTTATGGAGGACAGTCTGTGGGCGACGGATGAGGCCACGTCGGATTCCGAGCAGGAAGATGGGACGCACAATCCCCAAGACATGGGAGTGAAGGATGGGAAGAAACTTGGTGTCTTCGGTCATGAAAGAACGAAATTGTGAGTTTCATAATTTTAGGCTTCGAAGACTTCAGGCTTAACAGTTTATGCTGAGACAGGGGAAATCAGAATCGCTATAATGGGAAATAAAAATTAATGCAGTGATATTTCATCCACTTTTGACGTGTAAAAAATAATGATACATTTTGGAGTTACTGGTCCAGTGAGCTATGTTCAAATTATTAATTGTCAGTTGACCAGAGGCCGAAAATTGACTGGGAGTCATGCATGAATAGTAGTAATTTCCATTGATTCATAAATTTTCGTCATGAATTACGTTCTTTTGGCGTGTTTTCAAAGCATTAAAGTAAAATAAAAATATTTTGTATTGTACATTCAAGTACAGTGATACTTCGGCTAACGAAGATAATTCGTCCTGGAATCACATCAGTAAACAGAAATCTTCGTTTAGTTAGAAAGGTGGTTTCCCCAAGGTCTATGCAGAAAATCGCTTAAATCGTTCTGGATACTGCTTATAAGATTTAAGTATAAGTGCATTAGAATGGCAAAAATCCACATTATAACAAGGGCAAAAACTCAGCAAAGGCTGAGAGGAATAGCTTAAAAAATTCTGCTCCCTACGAGACTGCGTTATGTTAGCGAGCGTATCCACTAGAACGTTGTCGGAACCCGCATTCGTCAGCCGAGGTATCACCGTACTTACATATCGTTTGATCCACATGGAAAAATTTGTCCGGGGGTTACTCACATCCTCATATTTGCTTTTGACGGCTGAATACGAGTGGACGTTGTCCAGGATATTCTCAATCCTCCGCGACCTTTCGCTCTGACCCTTGTTCACCTGCTCCACGAACAGGTTGACGAGGCAGTATTGTCCATTCAAGGAATCTGGTTCTCCGAGATATTCACCTGGTCCTTTCACCTCAATGCACTCTTCATAGTCACCGAATTGATGAGTGTTGCCTCTAATGATCCCGGACTGCGGTTTGCCGGCTGAATCGTACACTATAAAAATTGGATGACGGCTTTAGCTGCTTTTCTTGAATGCAGTTGATTGACCTCAGAATTCTCGTATACATTTTTGCTTTTGAAACTTGGTTTAACTCGTTATTTGTTTGGCATAACCCCTTTAAAAACTGGCACTATAAAGTAGTAGTAGTATTTGTATTTGTAGGGTTCTTCGACGGCTATGTTCATTTTGCACCTCTTTAAATCAAAGAAAATACCAACTTGGACAAACAAAACACCCATGCCCCGGGCTGGCTTCAAACCCGCGACCTTTACCTTTGCCGAGTCCCACATTCCCCAGGGACACCTTCCCTGGGAGTGAGTAAATGAATTTTCCGAACCACTCCCAAAAAATATATATACTATCTGGCGAGCGCCCCAACTCCACGCCAACCTGGCCCGCTCAATAAAGTATATTATAAAATGTGTTGTTAATAAAATTGAAAAAAATAGAATTTCAGATTGGTAAATATAAATTTGGAATTGTTTTACCTGAATGGAGATGTAAGAAACACTCTCAGGCGTAATTTGGTGGAAATCCTTCTTACTTGGAGAAACAGAAACACGGAGATTACCACTTATAACTTTATTTTTATCCACGACCTGGTGATGAGGACCTGATGATATTGCGAAACAACGATACCATGGTCGTGAATAAAAATAAAATTATAAGTGGAAATTGCCACATTTCTGTTTCTCCAACCGCGAATGGAGGTGTCCATTTTACCTGATTGTCGTTCATGAACTTAAAACCTACGACGATAGCACTAAATTTGGACTCCTCTCCGACTGTCCCCAGCGCAGGTTTAAGCCTAATGCTGTGCACCGGATAAATAATTGGTGAAGAGACAGTCGTGCCGAGTGAATACGGTAAATGTTAAAAGTTTACTTTTTGGTTTGTTCATTTTGTTTTGGAAGTTCTATTGTGAATCAAAGTAATGACCTCAATCAACTGTTAAAGAAATATTTCTTAATCCCCTAATAATTGAAAGCTCGCAAAAGTGAATTGTCTTAGCTGATAGTAGGTAATAATTAAAAAAGTGTCATAGTTAATCTGTGGAAACCGTAATTGTCCATTTTATCACGAGGAAAAATTCCTCGAGGTCTTGGAAGTGTGAATTCATGAAATGCTGATAAATGTTTAAAATCCAGTTGAAATGATACAGTACGAAACTATGTAAAATATTAAGAAGTGTGCTTCTTAGAACTGATATTAGTGAAAACCCTCATATGGAGCGTAGCATTATATGTGTGTGTGTGGTTGTTGGCTCGTCAACAGTAGAGTTATTAGCGCCTTGGCGATTATTAATATCGTCATCTGGTCATGATTATGCCAATAAGCTTCTAGGAGAGATTCATCTTAAGCACGCGTCATCTGTGTTCTTAACGATACATTTGAGTAAATACATAGATACGTTATAAATAAAATAGGTAACAGCTGTGTTTCTAACACAAGAGGTGTCTACTAAAAAGGGCCATTTCACTATCGTGTGCATATTCATGTCGTTAGATCGTCTGATACCTCTAAGAAAATCCAGAACTCTGCTAAATACGTGTGGCTCGTCATCCAGAGCTGATTGGATCTGCTCCGCTATACGGAAGGCAGTTAGTTGAGGTCTAAGGGATTCACATTCCGTCAGGAGATGGCAATGGATTGTAGAAGTTTGTAATGGATGGTAGAATGTTAAGTAAACGAGGTAGGGGTAGGAAGAGAATAGGGATTTTGCTAGAATGATAGATGGTGGAAAGTATGCAGATTTCAAGAGGTATTAAGTTAAGATGTAGCGGGACGAATCTAACCCGAGCCTCATCAAAAACCTACCTTAAACGGTACTTACCCCTCAATCAATCAATAATTTTTATTCAGTATTTAAAGAAACTCCACATTTATCGTTTTACTCACATCTAGAATCCACATGTTCCTTGGATGAATTGAATTTGAGTTATACCATAGGGTAGAGAATTCGATGTAGTATTATTTTACCATATCGTTTTATACTTTATATGGCATTCTTTACTCTATGGTTATACTTACTTTTAACGGCCCACATCTCTAAATCTGCGAGACTCCTGTGGAATATTTTGGTGTCGCGCCTGCAAGCCTCGCTTGCATCAGGGGCGGCATCGAAAGGTGCGGTAGTCTTAAGGAAGAAATCGGCAAGCTTTGAATTGGGGTCTTTGGAAAAACTGCCGTCGCACGTGACGCCTGAAGGAGAAGATATCAGACAAAAGTACATCATTCAACCACTTATGATTGAACAATTAATTTATTTTCGAAATAATTGAAAAAATTAATTTTTGCCTTGCAAAAATATTTTAGGCTCCGCTGTTAAAATTCAGGACAGCTGCATATACTCTATTACATTCGGACAACTGTCTGTATTTTTACTGAATAAATCTTGTTTGAAAATATAAGCAAAATAATCGATAAAAACTTTTTGTCTGAGTCTAAAATATATTTTTTTCGTTGTTCCTAATGACAGTCAGAAACAATTACACAGTATAGAAATTTCCACATAAAATACGCTCTTACCATCAGATCATTTGTTTTTTTTATTTTTTAAAAGACTGGTAATAATTTTAATGTCCTTACATTGTGCTAGGCATGAAAGGGCAACTAGTTTGAAGCCGAAGACGGCAACTGCTTCCCAGGTACCGAAAGGCCACGCACCACTCCTCCGGTTTTCCTTCTGCGAAGAGAAAAAATACAGAAAGTGGTAGAATTTTCTTCGCTCGGCGGTTAACAGAGGTGAGCTTTGTAGATATTCACCTTCTTTGATGTCTTTGGCCTAACACTGCGGATATGATCGGCGCGGCTGCCTGTGTACCAGCTTTCCATGACCTTTTTAGTGATACCAATACCTTGAATTCTTCACCCAGATGCTACTTCATACGCTTTTTCTAGATATCTTTCAGATAAAATTCATATCCCGCTATGTAACTTACAGCGCCTTCTCAGAACGCGATGCTCTGTTCGAATAACTTATCCAAAATGTACTCTGTCTCAGTCTACAAAATTACCGTCAATGCCGCCATTGGAACATACGGGTTTGTTACACCCTTAGATTTTAGATTAATAAGTCCTACCAATTTCTGGTCCTTAAGAATTATTAATTATTCCTTCATTTACTCCTCTTATAATGCATTCTGTTACATTGTAGTATATTTTAGCGTCTATGAATTTCACTTTTGAAAAAAATCTGTGAAATACTTAGTCAATTTCTTGGCTATTAACTGAGCCACTAAGTACTTTTTGGTTCATACTTTCCTCTCCAATTCTGGTAAAAAATGGGACGTTGATATTCGAGTTTTTATCCCTTGTTGCCAAAGTAATACCTTATATTATATTTGGATATTAGTAAAATTTGAGGTATACCATAGTTCCATACATTAGTGTGGAAAATATTTGGAAAACAGTTCTAGGCGCTTTAAACCACTCGAGACCCACTTTGAAAGTCTGTGGCATCGTAAGTTATGAGGAATTTTGTACTTAATACAACATCATTATTTCCCCTGTTAAAATTTCTTTTAACACCGCGAAAATGTCATAACATGAAAATAGAAAACTAAAAGTAATACCAAGAGGTCGTGGTAGACCTTTGGGTAAAGTACTTGGCCACTGGACGGAGGACCCGGGTTCGAGGTACGGTTACGGCTCTGGATTCCTCAAGCTAAAACCCATTCTGAGTGATTTTATGTGCACCACATCTTTGTGGGAAAGCGCAAGCGACGCATGGAAAGGATCTGGCCCTTATACCCAGATGTATATATTCTCACATTCCATAAGTTCTATCACCACTATCAAACGGTCCATAGGGTTGAAGGGTGGCGATTAAGTCTCACTAATTGATAATAATTTTCTTTTGTAGAGGTGAGTAATAACTTACCATGCTTTCCTGCCTATTATAATACGCACGGGTATTCAGAGATGTACCCTAGTTTCGGCCAAATATTCGGGGAAAAGTAACATGTATTACACTGACCACGTAAGACACAGGGTAATTTTCTTTATTAATATTTATATTTCTAATGCTAATAATTCTTATTAAATTACTAAATTAATGCTAATATTTATTCGTGGGAAAATCCCCGTCTTATGAGTCAGAAAATACGTTAATTGATACGATAAAATTGTGGAAATCCGCCACCTACTCTGACTTAAAAGGGAGTAATTAGAAAAGAAAACGTTATGCAGCAGCGAGATGTGATAACATGTATGTATCCATTCAGATACCTGGAGGAAATGGCAGGAAAAATAGGACCTCGTACAAAATTAAAAAAATAATTATGCAAACCATTAAGAGATCTCTCGGTATATGGGACGGTTCTACGTGAAATAACCGCCTTGAAGAGGTGAATTTGGCTCAACTTCACATAGGTCACACGACTCTCACGTGGATTCCTGCTCCGAAGGGAAGAAGTCCCAATGCATGCGTCGCGTCGTGCCGAGTTCCTTTGGCAATCAAACACATCCTTACAGTGTGTGGAGGCCTGAGATACGAGAGACAGCAATTGAGAATACCAGAGGATATCCACGTTGCTCTGGGGAATGGTTCCCTCATAATTAATCGGGCGTTGGACTTTTTTATGCTCGTTAAATATTTCGATACTTTGTGAATGTCGTAGTTTACATGTCGTAATTATTTATAGTCGTAGCTTTATCTCTTCGAGTCCAATAGTGACATAAGGTGAAATAGGCAGAGTAAAGAGAAAGGAAATAAAAATTGGCAATTGGCCAAAGCATGAAAGTGACGCCTATAACCTAGGCTGTTGACACGCCATTAAAATTCAGACTTCGACATCAATTCAAGAAGATTGCGGCCAGCACTATTAATTAGATCTACGACGAATGAGACTATTTTTTTTACGTAGACACGTCGACATGAGATGAATTTCAAGTCGTGGATATAATGTCAGATTCGTATGCATGCTTCTCCGACCTTCCCGTCACGAGCCTAACTGCATGAGCATCACGAATTTAAGATAAAACGTCAAATGCATGCAACCGTTCTGGAGTCGCTTACTGTATCGGCTGCGAAAGAGGAGGGTCACCTATGCAATACGTTTCATTCGTCCCCAGGGTTGTTTTCACTGGATGCGTCGGTCTTCAATGCCACATGCAGTGGAAAACCTGAATGCTAAACTGTTCACGGCTTCCGCCCCCGGTTCGGCTGGCATCCCCATCGCCCGTCGGCATTGCGACGACGATCAGTGCTGTTGTTCCTATTTCCTTCCTTCCGCATCTCCCCTCACCTTCAACTTCGCCATGCGCGGCGGCGCCTTTTTCCTTCTCGTCGCGTGGACTGGCGTGAACCTTCAATGACCTACATCGGTTCCACTTTCCTTTTTGCCGAGACTTCGGCCGGAGATTCTCGGTCGTACTCGCAAGTACGACAGCCCGAAGGTTAGGGAAATGGTTATGTCTAACCTTTCTCTTCAAAAAAAGTCGCTCGAGATTGCACTAACCGTTTAGTAGATTTTCTAGGATCATGATTCGATAAATGTCGTTGCGCTATCACTCGGCTACTGTGTCCTGCCCCAATAAAATCAATTTGAATTATTTTACAATTTTATTGTGGGGTTTTTTTACCCTCCGCGTGACCCCTCCTTCAGTTGATGAACTCGGAAAAATCATTGGCTTTACTTGTGGTTCTAGAGTTTCCGGCTCAACTTTGTGGAGATTCGATTTGATGTATGTACAATGCACACTGTATTCCCACAAAAAAATTATTTTATACCACTAGTTTCAACGACCGACGCCATCATCAGTACCTTTTTTCTTTAAAGCTTATACACTTTTACTCAATTGATCGGAATTATCTTTGTTTATGCTTAACAATGATCGGATATTGTTCTTGTTGTAACAAGCTTTACTTCTAGAATTAACCGTCTATCTTTTCTGAGATGTGGCTGTATTAAGGGTTTTTGCACCATCGCTCTTCCCTTTCTTCAGTTCTCCCCGCCTGATAACACCTGATGTACTGTTGAAACTAATTGTACAAAATAAATTAGCAGTGATGAAGGGTAATCTACCGGTTAAGGTAGGTTTTTGATGAGCATTAGCTTCTGTTGGCCGCATTACATCTAACTATAATCCTTCTTTAAATCTAAATACTTCCTACCCCCATCAATCTGTCCAAAATCCCTATTCTTTTCCTACCTCTACCCCGCTTACCCAACATTCTACCCTCTATTACAACCTTCAACAACCCATTGCCTCTTGAGTACCC
>WURS02447485.1:0-32354 GCA_011762765.2 Rhinocypha anisoptera
ACTGAACTAATCAAATCCCAACGTCCCCCTCTCAAACGCACCCCTCCCCTTCCCGTGACCGCACTCTGGACATATGGGTATAATATACGCTCACGCTTCACCCGGAGGTAAGATCAATTAAGGGAGAGATCTAACAAGTGGCAGAACTACCAAGTAGCGCCTTCTGTGTCAAAAACTAAACCAGCCGAAACTTCCGCCGTAGCATAAACGAGGAGGGGAAAGGAGGGGGAGAGTGAGGGGATCAAACGGAGGAGGTGGAGGGGCGGATAAGTCGGCGGGCGTTGAGAAGAAAAAGAGGAGGTGGAGGAAAGGGAGGTGAAGGAAAGGAATTGGTGGAGGAGAGGAAGAAGAGGAGGGGGAGGGGATGGAATAATAATAATAATGTTGTATTTATTAATCAGGTGAAATTAGGACCTCATGTTCCTTTCTTTCATTTAACCTTTAAACAATTACCGTTTTAAAAACATCCATACCCGAAGCGGGACTCGAACCCGCGACCTTTGGGTTAGCAGGCGGACACTCTGCCCACTAGTCTAACCCGGCCGGCAATGTAAGATACGGAGAAGGTGATGGAGAATGGGGGAAGTAAAAGGATCGAAGGAGGTTGATGTGGGGATGAGGAGGAAGAGGAGGAGTAGAAAAGGTGTAGGAAGATGGTGTACGGAGGAAAATAAGTAAGAAAAACCACAGGACTGTAACGAGAGGACATGATGAGATCGGTGCATGAGTGGAGTGTCGCCCAATTGTGAATTTTAACATGCAGTCTTTTTAAGATAATTCCAAAGGAAATGCAAGCTGAGAGTACCTTGCTGTGTTTTTCTAATACTGCTAGCGTGTGGTGTCTATTTTCGGCATTAATTGTTTTATGCAAATGAGAGGTGAAAGCACATATTATCATCTAAGGGGGGCAGCAAAAATTAGGAACAATTGTGAATATAAGAATGTGGAGATTTTTAAGATGGACGAGACCTCTATTTCCAGAGAACACTGATACAATTCAAGCAGCAGTTGGGCAGAAATTACCAAGATGACTTTCGAAGAATAGCAAATAACTTTTCTTTTGTATGCCATAAATACTAGCACATAATTGCCTTACGTAATAACAAGGAATCGCTATAACACAGAGACACCAGAAAATTATAAACTCAGAATTCTAGAACGAGAGGATGGTGGCCTATAAGTGCATTTAAACTGCAACCTTTTTTGTTAATTCCAGAGGAAATGCAAACTGAGAGATGCAGTGTTTTTCTAGCACTGATTAAGTGCGGTTATTAGATATATATGATTCGTTTTATGAAAATGAGAGAGTTATGTACTTATCATTATCTTGTGAGGGGAAACTAAAGGGTAGACAATGATGAAAAGAAGGATGTGGAATGTTTTAGAAGATGGCGAATTACATTGCCAGAAGCACTGAAGTGAAGCATCAGTTGGACATAAGAATACACACTTGACTTACCAAGTACGGCAAAAAATATTTCTCTGGAAATTCTCAAATACCAGCACTGAATCGCCATAAGTAATAACTCGGAATTGATATTTTCAGAGAAACCAAAAAATATGACACTCCCAAAATTACTGCTTTTTCGTTGGCACTTAGGTCGGAGTTTGAGCAAGGTATGTGGGCAATAGAAAATGAGAAAGATGATGCGTACAGGCTAAATCGCATGTAAAGAGAGAAAGAAGAAAGAAATGAGGAGAAATGGTTTAGGAGGTGACGAAGAAGGATCGGAGTAGGTGTACGATGAAATGAAGAGGAAGTGAGGGAGAAGGAGTGGTGGAGTAAAAGTGGATAAGGAGGAGAACAAGTACGTAAAGACGTAAGGACTCTATAGAGAGGGCATGAGGAGATCGGAGCGTGAGAGGATTGTGGCCTATAAGTTTATTTTAACATGCAACCATTTTATGATAATTCCAGAGGAAATGCAAGCTGAGAGAAACTCGCAGTATTTTTCTGACACTGCTTACGTATGCTGGGGAAATAGGTATGATTCGTTTTATGGAAATGAGAGATGAAATTGCGTATCATTATCCGGGAGGGAGATTCGAAAAGATATACACATTTATGAAAATAATGATAGGGTAGTCTTTAAATAAATAGCGACTTACATTCCCAGGCAGCACTGAAACTTATCAAGCAGCAGTTGGACACAGGACAACCCAGGTGACTTGCGAATCACGGCACAAAACTTTTCTCTTAAAAACCTCAAACAAAAGCACTGAATCGCCACACGTAATAAATTTGAATCGATATAACACAGAGACAAAAAATATCACACACTCAAAATTCCAGTTTCTTCGTTGGCACTACCACTTATGTTGAAGTTTGAGCAAGGAATGAGAGCATTAGGCAATGGGAGATACGATATATGGAGGGAAAAATGGAGGGGAGAAGGGGATGACTAGGAAAGGGTGGAGAAGGAAATGAGGAGAAGGGTGTGAGGAGGAGGGGGTGGAAGAGGTTTGGAAGGGGTTGAGGAGGGTATGATGAGGAGGGGGAGAAGAAGGAGCCGAGCAGTAGGAGAGGAGGAAGAGGAGAAGGGGTCGAGGAGGAGGAGGAGGAGAAGTATCGGAGGAGGTGGAGGAGGGTATGATGAGGAGGGGGATAAGAAGGATCCTAGGAGTAGGAGAAGCGGATGAAGATAAGGGTTTGAGGCGGAGCGGAGGAGAAGGTCGGAGGAGGTGGAGGATGGGATGTCGAGGAGGGGGAGAAGAAGGAACCGAGGGTTAGGAGGGGGAGAGGATGAGAAGAAGGGTATGATGAGGAGGGAAAGAGAAGGAGAATAAGGAAGTAAACACGTCATACGAACGCAAAGGGGGCAAAGAGAAAAAAAGCAAATCATTAAATCTGGGGTAAGTGAATGCCTTCCAGATGGCTGTAGAGGGGAACAACGGAGCAGTGATTATTGACGGAATGAGAAACATAAAATGAATCACAAAATGAACTCAGATGGAGCGACTGAGGAATGGGGAAATAGGAGACGGAAAGTGTTCGGGAAGCAAAGTGCAGAGTGAGAAGATGACCAGGGTGGAGATGGAGGCGGAGGTGGGGTGGGGTGGATGCCAAGAATATTGGGGGGATGAGAGTCATGTGAGGCTTATGTGTAATATTTAGGCCAAGTTAATGGCTTGAAGCGGACATCTAAATGCAGGGCAGCTCTAGGGTTTGGTGGCCAGTAGAAAAAGCATTGGGGAGAAAGGAGGATTGAATTTTTTTATTATTTTAATTCGTGTTGTGAAAAGCACTCATTATAACGAAACGGAGGGAGGGTGAGGAAGGGTTACAGAATGATCGTTAATTCAGATGTAAAGTGGGATAGAGAATAGAGAAATGTGGAAATAAGGGAAAACATTTCATTGAAAGTGGTAGATATATAAATGGACGTGTTTGTAAATATGCCAGTAATAAGAGGAGAAGAGACAACCACTGTAAAGGATGAAGTATGGATCGGTTAAGAATTTCATTTCTGCCGATTGGAAAGTGAGGAGGAGGATATGGGATTGGGAGTCGAAGTAAGGAGAGGTTTATTAGTTTTAATGATGTAGTCTAAATTTGGGGGTCGCATTTATGACGATCAAAGGCAGTAGCCTGGTGGGTAGCGTGCTCGCCAGCTTACCCAAAGGTCGCGGATTCGAATCCCGTCCAGGGCATGGTAGTTGTGTTTGTCTAGATGGGTTTTTCTATGAATTGAAGAGGTGCGAAATGACAATAGCCGTCGATGCACCCTATAAACTAAAATACTACTACTACTACTTCGATTTGCGAGTCGTCCATCATTTTCAGGATTTTTTACCCTAAGGATTATGGACGACGCCCCCACCGAAACATAGACAGCAATACAGAGTGTGACCCGTTAGAGAACACGAATAAACTTTACTAAGTAAATATTTAACTTAGTATTATTGCAAATGAGGTGGCCGCGGATGGAGAGATAGTATGGTTGGGAACATTTGATCTTAGGGCTGACGATTGTCGCTTGCTCTTCCGACGGTTTTTTTTAACCGGATGATGACGGTAACCCGTCGAAACCGGTCGTGTTGATAATATTCTGTGGAAATACACCCAGATAAGATTAACGGTATCAGGCTGGATATAGTGGAAGGAATCCATGATGAATAAAGATATGCACCCAGGAAAACCAACATTTTTATTCTTGTCAAACAAAAATAACTCTGCCGTTCCACAAAAATAATTTTCTGTAACGGCAAAGTATTTTGTATTTTGCGTTATGTCTATTATCGTCATGAAAGAGTTCCACCACTAGTGATACGATACCTTATTCTCATTTAACATGCTTCTAATGTAGCACACACACTACCTTTCCTAACTAACCCCATATTTCTGATCGTATCAATTTTAATCTCTAATCACGCAAGGAAAAAAATGAATTTTCAATCTATCCGTTCCATGGTCCATCTCTCTGATTTTATGTACGCGATATGATCTACCGAAGTATGTCGAGGCTTGTAATATATCTTTGACTTCTTCCTGGAATCCGCATAATAAATTTAACCTGTACTTCAACCTACGCTCATAGAGTGATCTGATCAGCCACACTCCCCTGCGGCGGCTTGGAGGCAATACGTAGAAGCATTACGTCTCCAACCTCTTCCCTGAGGCGATCCGCATGAAATCTGCCTATCAAATTTAACCTGTACTTCAACCTACGCCTAAACAGTGGTTCCCAATCTGATTCCTCCAGTGACATCGTTACAATGGTACGAATTTCATTACAACCTTCCACTGATATAGAGGGTGGTCTGAAAAGATTCCGATCTCCACGTTTTTTTGAAGGCGGCCCATCCACAGGCGGAACGCCTTTTGGGTCCATATACAAGCTCAAATACACACACACACACATATACAATGCAGATTGATAGGATAGAAAGGGAACCAAGTTTGATTAGCAATTTGGGCTAGTTGAGCGATTTAGCTATCGACACGATGAGAAACAGAGAAATGTGCTTGTGTATATCAAACACACACATGTCAGGAATATTCTTGCATAGAGAGACACACCCAACTCCGGGTTCCGGTTGTCAAGCCAGATTCAAGAATGGAAAAAGTGCGTTACACATGTACCCATTGATCGGGGTACGTTCCACTAATTTTGACCTATTGTTCTTTTTTCTTCTCTTGCGTAAGTCTACATCTCTCTCTGTGTGTGTATAAGATAAGCTTTGACGGTTATTTGCCGAGCTCCTCTTCTCTTAATAATGTTAATTAGGTAGCTAATTATTGTTTATTATGCGTCAAAATGGCAGGAGAGGTTTTTGAACCCAACTTTGTTGTTGTTGTTGACGGTTAGAAAGTGTGCGCTCGGTTGCAACATGACACTGCCACTACACAACGGTACGTTTGGGGCGGACAGGAGAATTCGTAGAATTGTTTTTGTCGTTTGTGCGCCTTTCTCTTTCACGCCGTGTATCTCTTTTGATTCTCGAGTGACTTTCAGTTCTAATGAATGACTCTTTTGAATATTTTTTGTATTCCTCCCTTTTCTTTGTGCCTTTTGTCTATGAGATTTTCTCTTTCAATGGAAATATTTGTGCTGCAACGTAAGATTCATTTCTACCCACCACCCACTGACATGAAGATTCCATTGCACTCCTGTCCAAATTGGCTGTGGAAATTCCAGGAAACTAGAACTTGCTTGGCACAGGCGCAACCAGAGTTTGAGTCTGGGATTCCCGCGCTTACTGGCGTTAGCGACAGAGTTGCAAAGAGCTCTATGTGTCTCCCAAGTCCATTTGGACAGACCCGTACCCAGAGACATGTTATCCCAAAATAGCCCACATCGTTCGTTGTCCCCTTGACGTGCCCCTGGCGGCCCACTTGGGTTATATAGCACCGATGGCGCTTGCCATCTCTAGGCAATGGTAGCGCTGGTGAGCACTGCCGCCCGCGCGCGCTCGACTAACCTTGATAACGCCAAAGTCACCGGTACATTCAACCCAGTGACATTGAAACGCGCCCATCCTCCCGCTCGACTCCCCCCGAACGCCCGGTCGACCCCTTCTTCTTCCCGGGAGACACTCGGGCACCACTCTCCCATCTCACCAAAGTACTTTTGTCGCGATTCCTTCACTGACACACACACGCACACACTAATCCTCAATTCACAACCCCCACTTGTCTATCAAAACTTATACACATGCCATCTTTCACACTTTCGCAAATGTCTCTTTCGATGTACATGTAGAGATGGGTTTATTATAATTAATAAAAGATTTGCAAAAATAGTCTAGAAAGGATTCGGTGTTAAGTGCAGGGACTGTGTCTGTGTGTCTAGTTTTGCATTTGACAAGATATGTTCACAATTTCATATCATGAATGGGTGATGATGATAAGGGTCAGCATGCCGACTCGAGTTGGGCCGAGAGACATGCTGATAATATAATGGTGATAAACCCGACTTGCCGACTCGAGATGGAAGTTCCCTTCTTTTCCTATTTTTTCCTTGAGGATTTTCGATCTTGTCGTCTTGCTTGTATCTTAGCTTGTATGTATATAAATATTTTTATAATTAAATCTAAACATTCAAGTAATGGAAAAGTTTGAGCTGAAGCTAAGTGGTGTGGTGGTGATGTCATAGAAACTTTGCCGCGTGCCTGTGGAAGGTTTACACACACACACACACCACGATTAGAGGGCCCACCTGACCTTGAGGGGAAAGTTCTCGTCTTACGTGAGTTCAGAACTTGGCTTGGTTAAATATGGAGCTTGGGGTGACTTTCGATTCTCTCGCGCTCCTACTCATTCTCTTCTCTCTCCTTTTTGTGCTTGATGTCTTCTTCAGAATTGGAAACTGTTTTGTGTTTGAATAAAG
The DNA here is from genome assembly GCA_011762765.2 of Rhinocypha anisoptera. Lineage (NCBI taxonomy): Eukaryota > Metazoa > Arthropoda > Insecta > Odonata > Chlorocyphidae > Rhinocypha > Rhinocypha anisoptera. The sequence goes on from WURS02447485.1 coordinate 6,831, forward strand.
AGAGAGAGAAACTTGCAACTGACTTTTCGTATATAGAGAAAATAATAATCATGATCATATAATTCGAAATCGATTTACGCTGAGATTGCTTAGTGCAATTGCACCTATGCACATTTAATATTTGGGCTGTTGATTTTTTCTTCTTTCATTTTCTCCCGATTATATACTACTACTATTATATTATATTACTTCTGTTTAAAGAAAACAATTAAGCAATATTGACGGCTAGAAGAATATTCTTTGAGTAATCTAGTTACACTTAGACTTTTTTCATTTATAATTCCATATAAAATTTTAGCTTTTAACTTTTTTTCTCTTCCAAATGGACTGTCTCTTCTATTCACTTTGGTCCAATCCACACTGTTGCCGAGTGACTTTACTTGACAAAAGTTAACCTTGCTTTTCTCTTCATTCTTTTTCTCTAATTGATTCTCAGAGGAGTTTCATTTGCTTGACTCTCACTCTCCCTGTCTGTGTCTTAATGTGCCTGTATTTGTGCATGTGTACTATGTTGAAAAAAGTATTGTTAAGGTAAACTTGAAAAAAGTGTGCTCAGAGGCTTTTATATTTTCAGATGGTAGAATTGTTGAATTGTTAACTGCTTGAGTCCCTCATCAACACATCTTGCTACAATGAGACAAGTCGTGAACTTTAAAAATATCTTTTGCCCATTGACAGTGACACTACATTCATACTCACAGATCAACTCATCATTGCGAGTGAGTGAGTGAGTGTGTGAATGTGGTCACTGTCAATGGCAGCGGTATATTCGTCGCGTGTTGGAGTGTCCGTGACACCTTACTAGGTCACTCGAGTTATCGTGTTGGAACTATTGCGGTGCAGTGAAGTGTCCCGCTGCTGGCTTTCGGTGGCACTAGCCTTCCTCAAGTTTGTCTCGCTCATTAGTCGCGCATTCATAGTGAGAGAGAGAGAGAGAGAGAGAGCCAGTGTTGCGGTGCAGTGACATAACACACACACACACACACGACGGAGTCAAGGAAAGTCGAGAGAAACAACATTAAGCTGAGTGGCGGGCGCCACAATGGACGCCCACGCCACGGCAGCTTGATTGAATTGCCTGTGTTCGCTGGCACACCGGTGTGAATGACTTTGCCACCACGTCATCGCTTCAAGAGAATGCCAGAGAGAGAGAGAGAGAGAGAGAGAGAGAGGGAGAGAGTTGGGGGAGGGCAACACGGGTGTGCTGGGGGGAGATTGAACACTAACGGGTTACGCAACACTCCTGACAGACATACAAGTTATGATTTGCAAGCTACTTAGATTCGTGTAGAATAAAAGCGTCATAACTACCAATTTCCACTTAGCAATAAATGCAACTTAGGATTAGTTTTGGTCCAGAAATGGTACTTCTCGGAAAATGGGGACACCGTTGATGGGCTTTTGGTGCTGTAACTAGGGCTCACTTTAATCGATCCATTCAGTGTCCTGTACTTGGTGACATACAGAATATGTCATTGTGTTGTGTCAAGTATTCTGGCTTATCGAACAATCTGGTAGCTTGTTTTCGGTAACATGATAAGTTCGATGACCTGTTTTCTAATTAGGAGATTGTCTGCTCCATCAGTGCGATCAAGGTCGCAATCGCAATTGGGAGTCGCGATTGTTTTTTTATTTTGCGAACTGGAGCACAGCAGCCAATCAACTCAGTGTGTGTTGTGATCATATTCGACTGGGAATAGAAGTAGTATTACTAATCACAGTCAAATGTAATCCGCCTTGGTCTATTTAGTTCTAAGTTTTGAGCCGAACACATACACAAACTGGCTAATCCGACTTGACTCTGTGGAAACACTAATCCAAGTGGGAATTGGGTTGGTGTTCGTTTGACATTTCCTGGAATTCCAATTTATCGCTTTCTCTCTCCCTCTTGCTTTCTGGTTCGATAGGAGAAGCGCGCGTGTGTGACAAGTGGCAGTCTAGAGCCACACGCACACCGAGCGTACTTCACTTGCACCCGACTTGTTCCACCGTCCATATGCGATTCTCTTCTCAGCTCTTGTGTGATCCATTTCTGTTCGGTGTGTTTGTTTGCCCATCCCCACTAGAGCATTGCAGAATTAGCTTTCTCTTTGTGTCTGTTTGTTGACTTAGTTCTCTTTCTTGTTTCCATCGATATTCTGCACGGATCAGCGGAATATGTCGGTCGGTGGAGCGGTTACCACTCGGTCTGGTGGCAGTGTGTGGCGTACAGTGTGGCAGTTCTGTCTGTCGTGCGAGAGGGAAATTAGGATTTGAGGTCGTGACCTCGAACTCTGTTCTAGTGTGTGTGTGTGTGTGAGTGAGTGAGGGAGAGAGAGAGAGTGAAACATCACACTGGCGCGGTGGTGCCGGGTGATGATCATCATCACCATCCATCCCTGCCCCTGAGAGTGCGAACAGGAAAAGCTGGCTATTTCTCTCTTCCAGAGCACACCACTGACTGACTGGCTGCCAGTCTAAATATACACAAGAGGCAGGCGCATGAGGGGGGAGAAGAGGGTCAAAGGGCATCTTTCCAGACCGGCAGCGAGTGAGCATGAACGACGAGCTGAGTGGATTGGAGTGTGTGGAGGGGGCAGACGCGCGCTTTTACTATTTTTGGCCTTCGCAAAGTTGAAGGCCATCCAAGTGTTTCCTGCAGTAGGGATGGCCTCGATTGTTTACCTCCTAGAGAGAAAGAGAGAGCTAGTGAGCATCACTATCAACAATATGCACAAGGGTCATTGAGTGGAGCTATCCTCAAACGCAATGCTGTGAATATAATCAGCGAGAGTGTGTTTGTAAGACAATGAATTCAAACTTTCTCTACTCGAACCGATTAGAGAATCTGGTTTATGACGATTTTTTTGTGTTTTTAGTTTATCAATATTTTTGTGCATTAAAAATGAGTATAATTATTTGTGCACTTGTAACCTCTCGAGATGATGTTGATGATAGTGATTCTCCATAGATCAAGTAGTTAAAGCGTAATAACGAGTTTATATAAATGTGACAGGTTGTGACAAGTTTTGCCTTCGTCTCATCTGTGATTGTGATCTTTCTATTTTGGGCAGTGTTACATCACCCGCGAGCTATCACCAAGCAATAACCGGGTGTCTCGCGAAAGGTGATCGGCAAGCCTTAGACAGGTAGACAATCGATCGCGGTCAGATTCTCTCTCTCTCTCTCTTGCACACTCACTCACTCACATCTCCTCCTTTAAGCCTTTTTTGTGATTGTCTGTCTGTCTCTAAATTGGGGAAGAGAGAGAAAGAGATATTGTTCATTTGCTCTCATTCTGCCATTAGGAGCCATCTTACAAACTCGGATGAGGTTTGAGTGAGTGAGAGAGAGACATGCATCGTGTACTTGACCCCTAAAGTGAACACTGTGCAGCTCGATTGAGGTCACTTCACACAACACTCTTTGTTACATAAGATAGAGAGACATACACACCGGGGCTAATAATACCCACATACGCGCATGGATAGAGGTGTGGGCCTGGGGGAGGCAATGACAGAGACCATTGTGGTGCTCCAGTTTTGTCATGATCTCAGAAAAGAAGTTTAAGTAAGTGAGCGTGAGAGAGAAGAGAAAAAACAAAAGCAGTCTGTTGAGACTATTTTCGATTGTCCGCTCACGTCGCGGGCGATATTTTCGGTCGGACGGCCGTGGGGCGCGATGAACTTGAACTTTGTTCGTATTTGCGGAAAGAGAGAGAGAGAAATCAGATCGAGACCTTAATATATGTTGTTGTTGTTGTTGTTGTTTTCAGTGGTGGTGCTGGTAGCATGTAATGAGAGATGAGTGAATGTCTTGGAGCAATCAACACGTTATTAACTCTTGAGTACGCGTGTCAAGTGATTATATTTATAGAGCGAAGTGAGGGGACATTTTGCGATTAAAAGAGGCTATATCAGCTAATTACTGCTTATTTTAGAACTAAATGAATTCTAAATTGTGTCTAATCTCAAATGTAACTCATAAACCCAGAGAGAGAGAGAGAGAGAGAGTTTCTTTTTCCCAATATGAATTTAATTTAAGGATTCAATTTTATTAAATTTTTATTACACTCGGTTGATTTGAATTTCAATTGTACTTGTTGAGAAGAGAGAGAGAGAGAGAGAGAGAGATGGGAGTTGAAAAGCGAAGTGGTGGGTCCCTCTTTGCTCGATTGTCGTTTGGCAACTTGTCTCCTTTCATCTTCATCTTAGATTCGATCGAATAGTTCGATTGGTTCGATGATCCCGCTCGCTCTTCACGCGCTGCTAGTCAGACTGGTTGCCGATCACTGTCAGTGCTCGGCGGACTCTTCTTTTGCTATTCAGTTCATACAGTTGGTCAAACAGGCAGAGTGGTGCATCAGGCGCCCAACAGTCAGCCCAGTCTCTCTCTCTCTCTCTCTTTCTCTGATCACATCCACATCGAAACAATTTCAGGGAGCCAACAGCCTGTTTGCCGCTCTGTGTGCTTTAACTCTCGCTGCGGCGGCACTCTCACTATAGAGTGGTGGTTCGCACAGTGGTGGCCCCCCCTTGCCAGGCTTGCTTCCCCCACCGGTTCACCTTGAATCCGTTCGTCGACACTGGCTAGGCGCGATGGATAGCTGCCATGGCGCCATACCTCAGAAATAATAATAATCAAATGACGTTATTTGTAAATTATTTTTGCAATATTAGGTGTTAGGTTATTTTCGGGTACAAAATTTGGGCATTTAGGGTTCTTAATTTTTACGTTATTACCTCTCCTATGCTCTTTATACAAAAGTACTTCACTTTCAATTGTTACTCGAATTCCCAATCACTACTTCTTTGGCCTCCTTTTAGTCATCTCTTTTTTCCAAAAGTGGGATCACTGTGATAACGAGGTGTATTTGAGAAGGAGGTGGCTCTAGTGATTCGAACAAAGTCCATCGCCCCGAGGCACAACAATAATACCAAAAATACAGCCACAAGTGATCTCATGATACCATGCACACACACACACCAAGAGCTCCATGCACACACCTACACTGCACTTTGTTACACACACAACCATGACAACCCGCAACCGCGGCAATAGTGACCAAAAATATCGCTGGCGCCTCTTACGGTGGCGTCATTATCATCGGGCTCGCTGCCAATGTAGTGGACGTGCAACGAACTCTGTTGCGGTTTTTCCTCTTTTGATTAGCCAGCTTGTGATAGGGCACTCTCTACTCCCCTACCGGTCTAGGACTAGTTTGCTTGAACACCAATTCTGGTAATGGAACGAATCTGGTAGTGGAATGAATTATCATGAAATGAATTTACTATTGAAAAAGACATGTTTGTACTGATGCTTTATTTTTCAAATTGCAGACTCGAACGGCGATGCCGGTCTCCACTCACCACACCACCTTCAACGCTTTGGAGCCCAGCTTAGCCATGCCCAATTGTCTCACTTGGCGGCGAGCGCCAACTCGGGCTCACCTCCTCGGACGGGCACTCCTGGTCAGGCTGCGGGTCAATTGCAATGTACACCAAACGGACATCTCTACGTGGCGAACCTCGAGTCACCGAGCTCTACGGTAGCCCAGAGAGACACCTCCAACCCTGGTGGACAACTCCAGCAACAACTCAACAGCCAGCAGCTGCTCTCAGCTCTTCAAGCAGGCAGTGGAAATAGTGCAATGCTGCAGGTGGCCACGGGCCAGCGACCTCGTTCCGTGATGGATGCTTCTTCTTTCTATAGTCACGCCTACACCAATGGCACACCCGTCAGTCTCGATCACAAAGGTACTTTCACTCTACTTTAACTTATGCAACTTAACTAATGTCTTTGATTCTCAATCTAGATCTGCCTCTGGCACTAAGCATGAACTCGGTTGAGGACTTGTCTTACCATCATCTCGCAACCAACGGAGGAGTTACCTCTCAGAGCAGTCCCAATGGACTCAACGGGTCAATGTTGAAAAAGAAGAAAGGTCGCAAGCCCAAGCTTGATGGAACCGGTGGATTTTCCGGCTCTGGCTCAAATGGCGCCGGTAATGGCATGGCACCCAGCAGTGGCGCTAAGCGGAAATCCAGAGAAAGTGAGTTAACTCGTTATCTTACTATTTATGGACGAAGCTAACATATATTCTATATTTTAAAGGCTCTACCACTTATCTCTGGGAGTTTTTATTGAAGCTTCTCCAAGACAAGGAGTATTGTCCTCGGTTTATCAAGTGGACTAACAAAGAGAAGGGTAAGTCATCGACTATTTGTATTTTTGGAGCATTTTAGTAATTGGCAATTATCATAGGTATCTTCAAGTTGGTCGACTCGAAGGCAGTGTCACGCTTATGGGGCATGCACAAGAACAAGCCTGACATGAACTACGAAACGATGGGTCGCGCTTTGAGGTAGGCTTTGTTGAGATGATGACTTGTGATTGAATATTCACCCGTTATGTTTTTCTCTAGGTATTACTACCAGCGTGGAATTCTGGCTAAGGTGGACGGTCAACGCTTGGTGTACCAATTTGTAGACATCAAGAACATAATTGACGTGAACGGTGATGCCAACAACAACACCAGTGGACAGAATGGCAACGCACAGACCACTTCACCCAACTCCAACTCGCCCAATTCGTTGCCACCAACAAACCCATCCTATTTGGCATACCTAAGCAGTAGCCAGAACGGGTCACTGCTCAGCAGTTCGGCGGGCAATATTTCACCGGTTTCCACTGGCACGCCCACTCCAACCGCCACACTACCTAATCCATACGAGTTCTCCATCAAAGCTGGTAAGACATTTGCATTTTGTTCACTTATTTCCAAACCGAAATTAATTGTCGAATTAAATCGAATTACAGAAACGCCGATCAACATCAAATGTGAACCCTCGTTCATGGACGATCTCTGAGGTGGACCCGAGTTTTCTGGTAATTGCCAGTGATGATGACTGAAAAGAGAACGGCTCTCAAGCCGACTCGCGTGGCTCGACTCTCTCTCGCACTCTTCGAAACTTCCTCTTGGCTCAATCGATTCCCAATGGGCACCACAACCAGACTATCTCTCTCTCTCTCTCTCTCTCGTCTTTGTCGTATCTTTCTTTCATACACTCCACTCAGTGGATATTTTTGTACACTTCGATACAAAAGTGGGTCGGAAGACTCGCTCTTCTTGTCTGGATTCTGGTGGTACAATCACGAGGAAGCAAAGACCAATTGTTCGAAGAGATAGCGCGAGATGTGTCACACGCTTCCGCAATCACCAATGATAGTCAAAACCCTCTGCTGATGAAACAAGCACAACTTTCTCCCTTTCTCTGTTATTAAATGTTATTATTATTATTATTGATTTTGTCAGATTCTTTATTCTTTCTCTCTTCTATCTTCCCCAGCCCCGTTTCTTTCTGTTATAACTGTACAACCCTTTCTTCATCCCATTTGGCATTTGTTTTTCGTTGACTCTCACAATCTTTATTACCCATTTTGTCATTATTATCACGATCTTTCTGTTGCTCTCTTGTTACTTTCTTCATCGATTTCTGTTATATTTTTGCTACTCATTCACACCATCAACACATTCATCTCTCATCACAGGTAGACTGAAAGCATACTCTCTATCTCATGCAATCACATTTTCATTTTGTAATATTTTTCTTCATTCATTCATTAAACTATGCATATATATTTTTCATATATAAATCGCCCACACTTTTCATTGATCCGAATCATCAAACCCTATCTTTCTGTTTGTTATTATCTTTCCGTTGTGTTTTTATTTTTTTTGCTCTTTCACTCTCTCTCCCTCCTTATATATGTATCTCTCTTGTAGAAGTTTTTGTTTCCGATTCTTTCTCTCCTCATTCCCAAGCTTCGCCACGCCCCCTTTTTCACCATATCAAATGATTGTGTGTATCGATTGCTGACATCACCATCGCCAGACGATCATCTATCTTTCTTTCCTATTTCTCTCTTTCCCCCCTCTCTCTCTCTCTCGCACTCTTTCAAGGTTATTCAAAAAGGCGTTGGAATTACCCTCGGGCTATGGCTATGGCTCGGGATGGTGATGGACTGGACCCTCGACCCTACCCCACCTTGCAATCGTGTTCCTCCCCCACTCTCCCCCATCTTTCTTCTCTCTCACCCTCATCTCAACCCTAATTTCATGATCATGATCATCATTATCAATTCTCTATTGTTCCCCTTTTATTTTTGTTTCATGATATAAAACTCCCTTTTTTATTATCCCCACTAAAAAAACATTTCTATTCTTATTATTATTTTTTATTATTAATTATTGATGACGATGATAAAAAAAATTAAATCATTTTTATTATTTTTTAAAAACAAATTAATTTTCAATATAATTTCGAATATATTAATAATAATAATGATAATTACCATTATTATTGTGAAGACAAATTTTGCTATTTAAAAAATGTTCGATATTTTCTTCTTCAAAATACTTCCCTTCTTATTACCTCTCCTCTTTATGTCTTTCTCCCATCAAAACAATGAAATTGAAATGGAAACTAAAAATTTATATATTATTATCATTATTAATCAATTACTATTATTAACTGTTTTTTATGATGATAATTCAAATTCAAACACATGACAAATATCTTTCGATGATGATGATGATGAATCACTCTCACACTTTTCATCCTCTTTTCATTCTCGGTGAAATACGCATTTTATTATCTGATGAATGTTTATTATTATTATTATTGATTATTATTATTATTAATTTAATAAAAAAATATCTTATTTCTTTGCATAATTAAATGTTTCTTGTATAATTTATATTTTATTTGTTCTGGGAAATATTTGAACTTAATGCGATAGAGACGAGAGAGAGAGAAAGAAAAGTGTCCCAGTTATTCCGGAATTTAGTAATGGTATTAAAAATAGTTTAGTTGGAAAAAATTAAAAATAAATTGGCATCTTTAGCTTAACATATTTAATTTATATATAAACATAAAACATATGAATATGAGAAGCAACCTTAAGGTAAAATCAAACATTTTTATTTGCCAAAAAAGAGTTAAATAGAGTTTTGATAAAAGTCTTTCATGTCGTTCAGATGTATTTGTTTCAAACAACTAAATATTGCCATGAAATTTGAATGCTTCAAAAAATTAGTATTTGGGTTATAAAAACTGATACCAAAAAACACGTTTTTTGCCTGGTAGAAAGAATTCTCAAATATTCTTTATTCAAAGTCATTCAAAAGTTTATCGAATCGAATATACAAATTTGAAAGCTGTCAAATATTCCTAACTGTCCCAAATTTGATTCTAAAGTTTTTATTTTTATCAAAACAATAGTGTAAAAAACTAATTATTAACTAATTCAATTGTTGGAAAATCTCCATTGTTTTGAGTGTTTTAACATTATTGTTTTGTTAAAAACCAAATTATTAAATCAAATTCAAGACTATCAGGAATATTTGGCAGCTCCAAAATTTTTATACTCGATTCTACATATTCTAAACTTTCGAATGACATAAAGAATATTAGAGAATTCTTCCTACCAAAATTTAGGTTAAACTTGGCATCCCTCTTTACTATTTTTTTATCGAGTACATTTTGAAAGACACAAATCATTTGCTTCTTAACCTTAGTCAAGAATCTATGTGATACTCAAGACATTGATGTTTAACTTATGTATTAAAACTACGGTGAGACCGCAACAACAATCATGGTGAGCAACTGATTGATCAACTTGTGGGTCACTGCTTATGTTATGCTCTAACAACTTTATTATTGCACAACAATATTTAAATTTAAACAATTAAACAAAAATAGAAAATTCAACCAATGCAGATTATCCTAGTGCGAAACGAGTGTCCTTATACCCTTTACTAAAACTGGAAATTAACAAAAGTCTCCGCGCCAACGCCCAGCGCTTTGGGCAATGTCTGTGAGCAGGGACCGTCGAAGAAAAAGCTGCAACGATTGAATTTGAATCAGTGTCAATGACTTAATTGAAATGTTTTCATCTCACTTTCCGCAATCTGAAGCCGATGTGGGCTCGAGGTTGAACTCGGCCACAGGCACACCGCGTGCTGCCACCATCGGTGCAAACATCGCTGCAGGGTAGACTACTGACGAGGTTCCCACCTGTTGAACAGAAATGTGTTCACTTGTGTCCACTTGCACAACTCGATTCACCGCTGCTTACCACCAATAGAAGATCGCAGTTGCGCATCAGTCCTTCGGCCTGAGAGAGTACGCTTGGCTCGAGCGACTCGTTGAACCAGACGATGTGCGGCCGAAGCAAACCTTGGCACTTGATGCATCGAGGCAAGTCTTTCACCTCGATCTGCCGTTGGTCGGACTCGTCCATTTTAATGTCGGCCAATGCGGGCACTATTGGGATCTTGAAATTGGTGCGCACATCGTTGCACTCGGTGCACCGGGTCTTGAAGAGAGTGCCATGCAACTCGAGCACTCGCTTTGAGCCCGCTCGCCGGTGCAACTCGTCCACGTTCTGCGTCACCACGATCAACTGCTTGTTGAGATGACGGTCCTTCTCGTACTTCGCCTCCAACATCGACAACGCCTGCAACAATAACTGTGTGACTATCACTGCAAAGATAATCAGACAATGCAACAAAAACCTTATGAGCCAGATTGGGCTCTTTGGTGGAGACCAACTGTCTTCGGTAGGCGTAGAACTGCCACACCAAAGCGGGATCACGAGCGAACGCATTAGGATCGGCCAACTCTTGAGCTAAACGGAGGAGTACGTTATGAACTGTCCATAGACCTCGACGATCACTCAAAAGGGGTGTGTCTGATGTCAGCATGTGCCGAAAAAAATTTTCATTGAAACCAATGTGGTTGTGGCTAACACGTTGGCATTTGCCATTGGTTTCAATAAAAAAATTTTTTTTTACATGCTGACACCAGACACACCAGACTCTTTCGAGTGCCCATCGAGGTCTAACTGCCAACCTACACCATCAGTGGTTACGGAAGCGGCTACGGCTGGGGTATCGGATTGAGCCTACTTTCGTCCCTTAATTGCTACACCTACCTTGATACTTTCTCCACAATCCACCAGCGCCACGAAAGGTGGGAACACCCGACTCGGCACTAATGCCCGCGCCAGTCAACACCACTATCTTATTTGAGCGGGTAAAGACATCTTGGAAGGCGGCATAATCCGAGGATGGCACGGAAGACATCTTCAGTGGTGAACAATTTGGCGCCAGCAAAGAGCTTCGAATGGTGCGCCAACAAATGAACATCACACTCGGTCAGTGGGCTGATTAAATACTCTCTAATCGTGTATCGCACACCACACACACTTCTCTCTTCCAAATAAGACGAGTCAAGTCAGACTTCCGCACTAGATCACCATCAATGGGAATATACGACCGATTCTTGTCACACGATGAGGAAGAAGTAATTAATTTCAAACAAGAATTTCCAGTTCTAAGAGATAAATCTAGGTTAAAGATAACACAACGGCGAAATTAACAGATTTTGTGTATAAAAAGAGACAAACTCACCCAAAGTTAATCAGCATAATCAAAATGATAAAATTGTCATTTATAAAAAATGGCTTAGAAAGCCTTTTGACATTACAAGAATCATACAAAACTAGTTTTTGTTTTGACTAAAAAACTTTGTGGTGTAAACAATAATAGTGATCTACGCCGCCACGAGATGGCACTAGTGTTTATCAGTTTTTTAAAAATGGCAATTTGGTTATTTTTTCGGTAGCATCAGATGGCGTTCAAGGTTTATTTTGTTATTTTTGGTTTATATTGTCTTGGAAATCAAATTCTTTCTTTAGAAATCTTTAATAAAGGTTTGTTGATTTACAGAGTCGAAACGTATTCGGAGTCTTATGATGTATTTTAATTAAAGCATCGAGTTGTGGCTTTGTGGTAGTGCCGCCGTTGTGCCGACAAAGGTGAGTGGGAGAGAGAGAGACAGATCAACTCGATGGATGGATCAAGCCAATAGGATCGGCAACGCCATCACGGTAAATCCCACTCTTTGTTACACTCACTTGGGTGCCGCTTTTAATATTAAAATCTATTTATGGCTACACCGCTATAGATGTTGCTGCGACATTGCTTCACACTTGCTTTTGACAAGGATCTAAGTTTTTTTGTTGTCAATATGTGTGAATCAAGCTATGTGGATGGAGAAACCTCGAATTAGAGGGAACGCTGTTTGTTTGTAAATCAGATTACAAAGCTTACACCAACATGTATGTTGCTTGCACTGCGTACTCTTGGGTGACTCTCTGTGCAGTTGCTTCCGAGGTTTGGTGTTGGTCAATTACATCTCTCCCCCCAACATCACCTCTCTACCGGTTACCTATGTGGCTATGTGATCAATGCTGACAACTTTGGTAGATTTATGGCCTCACAAGACGACGACCAAGAGGATCGAGGCATCGACTCCACATCTTCCTTTCTCTCTCTCTCTCTCTCCTTCGACTCGTTTTGTGGCTCGTTATCATCACTCTCTCACCGTGGTATCTTTTGTGACAACTCCGCGATGCCGCCCTTGTGTCACCTGGGCGGCACGAGTCTTTGATGAGTTCACTAGTAGACGTAGACGGCTACCGTTTACTACGAGTACGGCACCGAGCGAGGTCGAGTGCCCACACACTTTCACACACACACATCATCATCATCTCCGGCAGTGTAGCTTAGAGGCTAGATGTTGCTGATACTTTCGATGACTCGACCTACGGGCCGTAGGCTACGGCACACGTCCTTACACCTATTTGTACTTCACTATCTCTCTCTCTCTCTCTCTCTTCTTGTAGCTTACACAAGACTTACGGTTTTTTTGTTGTCAATACGATGGCACACTTTTAATGCAATTGTTGGATTTACACTGTTTTTATCAATGAATGAGTGACAAGTGGTGAAGTAAAGACAACTCTCTATCATCAAAAATGACTAAGAAATTAAAGATGCAATAATAGGAACCATGATGACAGTGACTTGTGGAAGGATGTCATCCTTTTGTTGCAAGTGTGATATATATCTATTTTTTAAATAAGAAAATGTAAATCTAAAAAAATAAAATATATTTATTTAGTGGATTTTCTTACTTTTTGAAAAATCTGATCTGACTTGAAAACAAAATATGTTGCAACGACAATGAAGCCTTGGCACATGTAATTCAAGATTTTTCGCAACTAGTTGTGCTTAGGTTAGGTAAGTTTAATTTAAAAAGTTAGCTTAAATTTTAAGTTAATTCCAACTACAGTGGTGCTTCAAGTTTTACTTGCTTCACTTTTCACCAAGTCCACTCACAGAAATGGTTTCATTGCTCACTGAAAGTTAGTTAAATTGCATTCCTCACTGAAAAACGACTTGATTTTTCAGTGCAATTTTCAGAGAAGACTGAAACCATTTCTGTGAGTGTCATTGTAAGCAGTGTAGCTTTCATAATGCCTAAAGTGAACACTGTCTACTTCTCTCTTTGCTTCATTTTTCCATGTTGAAGAGTAAAACTTGAAGCAACACTGTAGTTTAGTTAGTTGTAGAGTTGTTAGAGGAAAGAAAGTGAAGCCGGGTATTAACTAAAACTGCATTTTCTACACTAACCACAATTCTATAATAATGTGTGGTCTAATATCAAATGTAATTTAAAGCACGATGATGCTTGTCATGTTTCTCTCTGGTTCGCTCTCATTTCTCGTCTTTCATGGTAATGGCGTGTATGTCAAGTGAGAGGATGGTAAAAAGAATGGCTCTTCTCAGCAGTGGCAACGATGTGGGTGACAAGAGCGGGTCGCGTGTCAAGCCAACCGCCCGGCGTGCAATATGCCCGATCCACTACCATCACCCATCTCATTGGACACACTGTTCTGGGCACACTTTGATCCAATCACCACCACCACCAAGATGTGGTCATCACATTGCGACATGCACTCAGTTACAACTTAATTCACTCTCACTTTCCCCCTTAGCTCAACGTGTGGGCGATGGCTAATCTTTGCAACTCGATTAGTTGATTCACACTTTTGTGTAAGATTACATGCATCAACACCAGTTTCAAGTTCACTTTAGATTGAACCACTCAAAGCAAACACTGCAAAGATTGCTACATTGATTGAACGAAAAGAACCGAAGAAAGGTTTGTGTTTGACATTTGATCACTTTTGGAGCTTATTTACTCTATCCCCCTCCAACTTTCCGTTTCAACATTTCTTCGATTTGCCAAAATTTGTCTTGCACATTTGAGTACTTGATACTATTTGCAAGTGATTTTATTTAATAAACTACTTTTGTTTGTAAAATAAAAATAAAAATATAGATTCTACTTGTTTTGATTTGACAGTATGAGTCATTTTGATAAGTTTGTTTTGAGGAGTACTTGATTGCAATTTAAACTTTAATGATAAGTAACGGTGTTCCGGTTTTTAGATTGTATTACTTTTGTTTATTTTGTATGGATTTTATTTCGTGCACTTTTACTGTTACGTTATTATCGATAAGGTAACTAAACATCTTGAACTAAAAATTTTTAAATATTTGATTTTTAACTAATTCAGTAGAATTAAAAAATGTTTATGTTAAGTTTGACTTTTCTTTGTATTCAAATGAAACGTTTCTTTTAATCAACTTGTATCAGATAAGTTGAGGTATTAGTAATTTACTATTAATAATTTAGGAATTTTTTAAATAAAATATTTTTTATTATGAAGTGCCAGTATCTGTGAATAAGCTGTGCATCTTTGCGGTGTTTCAACATAAATGCCTTTCACACAAGTAGAGTCGGCGTTGCAACAGATTATTTTCCGTTTTGATAAAAGCAGAATTGATTTTTTGCTTTCTTTTAGATATGTGGTAGTTCTACCTTCCCCAATACACTAATGATATCAGATTGATTGGGGGGACCAAAATGATTGCGAAATTGTGAGAAATATGAAATTTTTTAAAATATAAACTTTACCATAGATTCAATCAATTTGTTCATCAATACAGTGATCAATATCACTAGTAAGTGGAGAGGTATAATGGTAGAATAGAGTAGTGAGACAGTTGGTGCTAAGTTCGGAGTTGTGGTGCACGCTCTAATCTCGATCATCTCGTTGCTTCCTGTGTGTGTGTGTGGATAGAGGATAGTGGATGTGCAAAAGTGAGTGCGGGCGAGGCTGCTGCAAGCCATCACCGACACACCGGGCGCACCTCGCCCTATGTGACATCTCCAAACACCGAGCTCCAATGCGATGTTGGTCGTGATTTATGGCTAGCCACTTGCAAGCCATCGGCATAGTCATTGCTTCACACACACACACACACACACCGCAAACCATCGACGACAACCACAGACCGAGTGTCTCCCGTTACCGTTGTCACCATGTCAGATTCCATCCTCGACGCTTTGACAGACGGCCTGGTGCCATATTAGCCTCTCTCTCTCTCGGATGTCGAGTGACGCTCTCTTACATCCTTCTCTCTCTCTCTCTCTCTCTCTCTCTCACTCACTCACTCACTCACATCTCTCGACCATCCGTCATCTCTCACCAGTCACTACTCGTGATGTGATGTGTTTGTTTAAGTTTTTCTAAACGAAAATTTCCCATTTTTATATTAATATACAGTATAGATGATGCATTGTCATTGAGACAAAAGAAAAATTGAGTCTAAGTACGATTACTCTACATCCCTTTGACGATAAAGGTAAGTTTTGTTCTCAATTAAATATTTTCACTTTACCAAAACCATTTTTAGATAACGCAACAGTTAGGTTTTTAATTGATTTTATTATCATCAAATCTATGTTTAATATTTAAAATAGAATTAAAAATTAGCCATTTGATGTATTTTGAAGATTATACTTTTAGATTTTATGAGTTATTGAACTGTGTTAATAACCAGTGGTGGTTTTATTCTTGCGACACTTGTGGCACTGAGTACTCAATTTTCACAGAAAAAACTTTCCACTTTACTGTTAACAATCAATCCATCAGGTTTGATAGGAGAATTTTTGATTAAATTTTCCGCTTGACTTTTTCTGTTGATTCTGAAGCCGCACACTACGCGCATGTTTGTTGTACTGGGTGTACTTTGGGGGAAAAGTAGGGAAGGCGAGGTTTTGTATGATTTAGCAGTTAAATAGTAGTATAGTTTTATAAATGGTGTAGACCTGCTGGTCTATCTAACCAACGGTGGAGGCCCACAAAACGGCCCAAATATTGTGAAGGTCGCAGTCAAAAAGGTGGTGTTGTGAGGATAAAAAATTGAAATTTCACGTATGGGCAGAAGCGCGCTGCCAAGCTGTCTCTCTCTCTCTCTCTCTCTTGCTGACTGATCGAGGTGTTGTTCCGATCAAAGTCCGTCCTTGTGTTTATTGTGAAACGCAAGGGAAGCATGCGACTTTAATCTCGGAAGGTTGGAGAGAGAGAGAGAGAGAAATCTGGCCACTTGGCGGCTTCTAATCTGGACGATTTCTCTCTCTTCGCTTTCACTCTGGCTCGTCAGACTGTCCTTTCGCTCGAGTGGTTCCATTGGAAAGCTCGAGTTGGTGGTGGAGACTCGTGGAGTCGACTCTCGGAATTTGTTTCTCTCCTCAGTTGCTCGTCTTCGAGGTACAGTGGCCCGAGAGGTGTCGGCGCTTGTAATGGACCAACACCTTTGATCTATTGTGTTGTGCTAGCGGACCGCCGATCAAAGGTGTCTCTTCGGTGCCACTACACTGCATTGCACAGTAGCACACAATGCAATTTAATTTTCTTCTCTTCTCTCTCTCACTCTCAGTAAGCGCACCGCGTGACACACACCATTGAGGTACAAACACAATCCAAGTGTCCGAAAAGTGTAACATAGCCTGCCTGTTGGACTGTTGTCTTCAGTGTGCCTTATGTCTCTATCTTCTCTGGCCCATTGTGCTCTCACACTGCAGCCACGACTTGTCGCTCGGGGTCGTCGCTTTTTTGGTTGTTTGAGACGTTTGAATTATCAATCTAATTATGTAGTACCACTGGTCATAGTGCATAGAGTTGGAGAGGAGTCTGGTGGCACGCGGGCCGGTTAGCTAGGTCGTTTGTTTGCCTGCCACCGCAGAGGCTACCTGTCACCGCTCGCGCAAGTCCGACCCTCGGGTCCCGCGACTCGATTAGCCCTCTTGTGTCTTCTCTCTCTCTCTCTCTCTCCACACCTGCGCTTCTTTCTCTCTCTCTCTCTCTCTCTCTCTCTCTCAGTCTCACCTCACCTCTATCCCTTCGAGCCATATCTCTCCTGTCTCTTTCTCGGGCCCTCACATTGTTCCTCCTGGTTGTTGTCCGATAACGACAAATATAATAAATCGATTTCTCGCCATTCACAAAGAACGTAGAGATTCATTGAGAACAATGGCGAACGCATATAGCGACAGACAGATCGCGCAATGACACAAAGATAACATTTCAATTGGACAAACACTGGCGAAGGGCACCAAGAGACAACTGGAGACAACCGAACCAAAGAGGTTAGGACAAAGAAGGTCGAACACAAACTTTGTCGCCTTGTTGGGTGAAGCCAACACCGCGCGCGTCAAACCATTTTGTCTAACCTGTGTTGTCTTCTTCTTTTGTTATCTTTGGGTGGAAGATTTGTGTTCAAGTAAAGTTGAGCAATAGGCTATGTAGATTAATCGATATTTGCTGGAATTCAATATCTGCTACTATCTAGAAAAACCAAGTATGATTTTGGGAAAGTTTGAAAATTTTAAAACCAGAGAGAGAGAGAGAGAGAGAGAGAGAGAGAGAGAGTTTTGTGAGATGCTTTCAAGCGAGTTATTTTTAGTCGACTACCACAGATTTAAAAAATTGCGCATTCACAATTTTTTATAATTACATCGGAGCAAACATATGATGCATTTTATTGAGCAATTAATTCAATGACTATGATCAATATTTTATAAAATTATGTTTATAATAAATAAAGCCAATTTTACATTAAAATAATTATTCAGATTGAACAAGTTGTTAGTTTGTTTTTTGCTTTAAATAGAAATAAATTAAAAAACCACCAACAAGGCAACAGTTTGCTATTTAAAAACCGTAATGATTGACTTGAAATAGAGATTTCTTGTATCTTGTGTGTCGATCAATGCGTAATATGGTTGGAGAGATTAACGTACGCGGCGTAATTTGCAGTGAGGTGGGGCGTAGTGTTGTTGTTGGATGTTGGCAATCATCTGTGTGGATTAGCTGTCATGGTAGTTTGTTTCCGTTATATTGTCCCTGGTGTTATTTATGATGCCTAATCACCGAGGCAGTGGACTCTGGGCACCACGTGTTGGCAGGCGTTTCGGGTCCTTTTGTTCTCGGTGCCAATCGGTGTGTTGTGAACGCGCCATGATAAAATAGCTCTCTGTCCAGTGGCACGGACAATTGGCAAGCACGTGGTGCCGCGAGCACGCGATTCGACTCGACTAGACTCTATCTGTCTGGCGACAGATTGGGCTTGGTGTATCGCGTTTCCCTCGATTAGTCCAGCTGCTCATTAAAACAACAAACTGTCTGCCCATGGCTGCTCCTGTCACTGCCGCCGTGTTGTGTTTGGACAGCACCGGTGCTCGCAGGGTTCAGGGTGGTCCCGTGTCCTTGGTGACAGCGCTAATTAGGCGTTAAGATCAACGCCTTCGCTGGATGGAACAACATCAAGTGGCTGACTCATTCGCTCTGTGTCCTATGTGTCTGATATATCTCTCGACCTCTGACCCATGTGAGAGTAGCCAATTTGTAGCTAGCTTGAGGGGCGAGGGAGACATCCGGACAGTGAGGCAAGCACGCATTTGGCAGGTTGACACGGCTAACCACTTGAACCTAGTGCCCTTACACTCGACACCTGCCCCACTTGGTTGTCGAGTACTCTCCTCAAGACTTGTGTGAATGGTGGAGAGCTTTGTTGGAGAGATCTTCTCCAGTGCCATGATGGTATCTATCTGCTACGGTGATCTATCTGTTTCGTTCTTCCTTTTTTTGTGCACTCGAAATGGTTAATTGTGCATATCGGTCACAAACGATCATTGGTGGTGGTGGGACCAGAAATGGAGATCGATGAGCGAGCAGAAGGTGCCTTGCTCTGGCCAGGTTTGCGCGGCGTGACAATGCAAACCGTCCGAGCGGCAGTGACAGTGAATGAAGACGTCAGGCGGGTGAGGTGAAGCCGTGCACTGCGGGCAGACGTGTCAGCGCGTAATAAGCCGTGACTGGGCCCGAGCGCGGCCCTAGCCTACCAGAGGATTACATTACAACTCAATCGGCGTTGCCCAGTCACACAATGGGCGCACGGACTGATCGGGCGATCGAGCGCGGCACAGCACACAGACAGCACAGATAGCACAACTCGCTGTGCTCGTCTCTGTGACAGCACCCGAACGCGCCTGAGACAAATGGAGAGAGCTCACAATGCAACCCAAGCACTCTAATCCGGTAGCGCGGCACCGGACAATGGCACAGCTCGGGCCTCAGGATGACATCTCAATCAGTGCTTCTGAATGAATGCTGTCTGGGCCCAACTGGTGCCTCTTTTTCCCTTGGTGCAATCCCAACCTGCCACTGACCTCAAAAGAGAGGAAAGAGAGAGCCTTACTGTTCACTCTACCTTTGGCAACTGTCCCGCTGACTTGAGCCAACCGACACTGACTTTGACACTTTGAATTGGCGGACAAGATTAGCCTGCACAGTTATGTCACCCTCTCTATGGGTCCTTCTTTTCTCAAATCTTTCAAACAGAGAAATCTGTGAGTTATGAAGTGAAGTAATTGGCTCGTTGTGCTGGGATGAAAGACCAAGAGCCCACCGATTGGCCATATTGTAATTCGAGGAAGAAAACGAACCGGGCCAATCCAATAATCTGGTGAACGCCTTGCCACTGTCAACACAGACCTAAATCGAGCACGATCAAAATAGGCTTAGAAAGTTTGACTGACTTGAAACGGTGGCGTGAGGCAGGATCTTTACCTCCAAAATTAGACTAACTTCCTTGAAAGTGCACAAACACTGCGGGAAAAGAACGTGTCTAGGTGTGGAGCAAGGTGAACGTTTGAGAGTAGTGGTGATGCGCGCTTGATTCCTTTGAATAATCTTCCGAAGTCTTCTGTCGAATTCCGGCGGGTGCTCGACCACCGAGGTGAGCCAAGTTGCGAGCGGCTTGGGTGCAAAGGCAGTCGGGCACGGGACGGGTGGGCGCATCGAATCGAGCTTACTCGCGCTTGTTTCTCTCAATGACTCGCTTGCCTTCGAGGCCTTTGCGCGCATGGCTGGCTTGTAGGCAAACAGAGCACAGTCACACGGATACTCACCGAGTGTGATCAGTACCAGTATCACAGTGGCACCGAGAATGAGCAGTGGAGACTGCGCTTCGCACTCGCGACATATTTGGCCCGCATCAGAGGGAGCGAGCGTGGTGGACTACAATCGGGTTGCTAGTGATCAGGCCACAGCGCCGCCGCCACAGCAGCCAAGTCAGAGAGCAATTTATCATCGGGAATTAAGCGTGACACTCGCCTTCTGTCGCGACCCTTGCCAGTAACTCGCTGCAACGGTCCCAGTATGATTGGTTTCTGGCTGGCCTGCAGTATCCCAGACACAATCGACTGTGTTGCGCGAGATGGACACGCGAGTAGATCGCACCTCTGTGAACCTTATCGTGCAAGTATGACACGCCAAGGACCTTCTCGCCTCTGTCTCTTGTCGGACATGGTCATTATGCTCTGTCAGGCCTGTTAAGTTACGTTTGTCCTCTGCCAACTGCTGCTGATCGCACGCTTGAGAAGTGCGATGCGATGCCATCTTGACAATTCTATTAGCGCTCGGGCAATGATCCCAAGAGGCCTTTCGAGATGTGTTAAACACTATACTTGAACCACTGGTTGAAACCAGAATCAATATTGAACTATTGGTGTATGTGCGTTGGAAAGATTAACTTAAATCCGGAAAGTTTTGACATGATTTGGGATTTAAAAGCTTCTTGAGGGTAACTCTAGTATTACAACTACTCGTAAAAACATTGCAAAACTCTAATTGAATGTTGTGCTTCATTCTAGTTTTCAAAGTTCTGTATTGACTCGTTTCACAGTGGTCAAGTTGACCAAACAAAGTGACCTAGTTCAGTGAACTCGGACATAGGTTATCAGTGTTGGTCACAGTAGATTAGTCCAGTGTCGGCGTTGGACACAAACGAACAGTGAATGAGTCGATTTGTCAACAGACAAGTCGGGCGCACTGCCCACCACTAGGATTCAACTTGTCCCCTCTCCTAGTCGATTTCACTGGTACCTTAGTAGTGATGGTGAGACATTATCACCGATCGCTTGGTGTCTGTGTGGCGAGTGTTTGTTTTTTGTTCGCCACCGTGTGCTGGTGACGTAGAGCGTGTTGCTTGCTTTGTGATCGCGTCGGCGTCGGGTAGTAGGCGTTGGGCGGATACTCCTCTCGATGCGCTCGCTGCCGCTCTCTACATGTTGCTCTGTTTGTTGACACACATATACAGAGCAAGAAAGAGAGAAAGTACGAGCGCAGATGAGTTATGGCCTTAAGCTACTTAGCGTTGCCGCCGCCGAGCGTGGTGGTGCGCTAATAGAGTCGTCATCGGACTTTGGCCTGGTCACTGGGCTCATTTGCATTAGCATGTGCCTTGTATTGTATCGGTAGCGGTGATGGTGCTAGCCATTTGTCTCCCGCTTCACTCGGGTCCCATCCACCACTGGCAGCGCCACCTTTGACCTCGCACGCTGTCAACTGCCATCGATCGATGGCGAGGTGTAGCAGCACGCATAATCTTCACCGAACTTTTGGACTCGTCACCTTTGTCCCTTCTCTCTGGTCCTGTCTCTCTTGATCGTCGATCACAAAGCGTCTAGGCTCTTCGTTGTTCTTTGTGTGACAGAGCGCGTCGTGTGTGCGATTGGCCTCTGCAGCACTACGCACTGTAGCGCGCCTTGTCACCGAGCTAAGCTAATTTTTGGACCGTCAATTGAGTTGTCAGTTGGTAGGGCCGTCGGAGTGGCACTCACTCAATGCAGCAACAGACCCCTATCCTGCGAGCTCGTTGGCTCGAACTGGATGGCGCGCTTATCGTCCCGATCATCCTCACCGCCACTCGGCCCCATCCTCGCCATTATGGATCACTTCTCTCTCCCCTCATCCAGTTCCTATTGTGTGTAGCGCACAGCCAACTGGCACATTTGGCCATTAGCCTCTTACCTGCTCGGCCAGTCAAGCAGATAAGCGCACACATACCTCGTTGTTGAAGCTCTTCCTGCCACATGATTCCGCTAATTGGAGTAGTACCTAGGACCGTCTTGGGTCACAGCGAGGCTTAAGTAACTCGAGATCGATGGCTGAGCAACTGGGACAAGCCATTGTCCTCAAGTGGGATAATGGCCGGTGGCGGGAGAAACAAATTGCTTCTGGGCTTGCTTCCATTTTGCACAAGCAAATTAGTCACGAAATTGCTCACGTTACGTTGGGCATTGTTCCAACACTATGCTTCAAAACTTTTTGTCATATCACTTTCACTTACTTGATTCCTCATTCTTACATTTGTAAGATTTCCATCACAGATTTGTAAATTCTGTCTATTTCAGAGTTTTTTCATGACTTACAATTAAATCGATTGTTCAATAGAATGTCCACAGGCAATTGACCTTGCCACCAGAGAAAGTACTTGAATTAGATTGCTACTGATTCATAATAATCCTAATAACAATAATAAACGTTTTTATTGGCATTGACATTAGACTAGCTCTCTTTCTGGCAATTGTTTTTGTTGTTCTTGGCATCGTTGTAATCCACTTGCTTCACTGTGCATATACTTTCCCTTTTCTTGGCCATCCGGTCGCTCAACTCATTATCGTTCTGAGATATGACTCTTCCAGACTTCTATACTAGAATTTTCCCGTTTAGAGCCAACTAAAACTACTAATACTACGGTGAAAATGAATGAATGCACTCAACTTCTAGTGTAGGTTTTTTTCTGGCTTTGCAGAACATCTCAATTAGCTCAATCAATATAGTTTCTAAGCCGGCTGACCGGAAACATCTATTTTGAACTGGCAACGTTCTTCCTCTTTCGTTGAATAGCCATTCAATTAGCCAATAAATTGATCTGCGAGCAGTGGAATAAAGAGCAGCGATGTTGCTGCATTTGTCAGATTTCTCCTTTTGCTGTGGAGAAGTGCGCACTATGGGATAGAGTGGGCGCCAAGCTACTGTCGCCCTGGCACCACACCATTAACCAGTACCGTTGACGCAACTCTCTACAATCTAGCTGACACATCTTGTGCCACTGGTTCACTTAGCAAGAGGTTACCGGTAGTCAAAGTTCGCCGAGTGGTGACACAGGGCGGTCACCTTGCGGTAGTAGGGATAAGTGGCCATCAGCATGGCCCTGTGGTTGTCTTCAAGGTGCCATTGGTAGTGGTAGCAGTAGTGTCTTGCTTGGCGCCACTACATTGCTTCTGTGCGTGCTGGGTGCTCTCACTCGCGAGTGCAATGGTGTTGTTGGTGGCAATGCAGTTCTCCTCTCGGTGCGTGCAGTGGCAGAGACAGTGCCGATGGAGAAGCTCCGCCCGTGGGACAGTGCGCCGAGCCAATGGGACAGCTCCCCGTCCGCGCCTCGCACCGAACATCTGCTCTCGGGTCTGGCACAAGACTCATCCCGGCCCTCTGCCCATTGTCACCTCGGCACGACACAGTCAGCAGTGAGCTACCACTGTGCCCTCCCCTCGGCGCGTCTTGCCGGTATCGTCTCCGTCCCATCCTCGGTGCCTTCCTAGTGCGCTCCTCACTCAATCTCGACACTCGACTGGCACTAGCCACCACCAACACTACCAATCACACAGCCATTCAGTGCTATTCAGTGCCACTCGATCACCCATCGCGGTGCCATCACCCATACCATCTCTTCCTGCAACTCACCACTCATCACCCAACTCATCTTCTATTTCACCCCTTTCCTAGTGTTGACCACTCTTCATCTAACCCCTCTCGACTCTCATTCAATCTAGTGTGTACCTTCAATTAATTGTTCAAACTTTGTATATTTTGTAAGTTCTCTTATGGTGCAAATATTTCCGGAAATGTTCAGATTCATCTCACTTCTTGTGTGTGTGTGTATATATATATGTGATTGTGTCGATGTGTGAGTTGTATCCATGGAAAGCTTGAATCTAGTGCACCACTGCACTGCACTGCACCACTTCATGGATTGTAATGTGTGAATTTATTTAATTTGATTAAAAAAGCGAAGGCGGGCAACGGGGCGGGTCTATTGCTCGCACACCTCGTGGTCTCTCTGTGTTTTGTGTGTTGATTCTGGTCTGTTTCTGTCTTCTTCCCCCATTCGTGATCGATGGGGTTGTGTGTGTGTGTGTGTGTGTGTGTGTGTGTGAAAGAGAGAGTGAGTCTCGTATTGTGAGCCAATTAGAGTGAATTGACTGCCCTCACATACGCTATGCCTCACTCTCAATATGAGCAATCAACTAAATCGATTTGCTGTTCAATCTCTCTCTCTCTCTCTCTCTTGTTTCTTCGCATTCTCACTCCCTCTCACATTCTCGCTTCCATAGATTTTGTTTTTTGTTTTGTTTTGTATGTTGCCTTAGTCTTCTCAGCTTTCTCCCTTGGTTTGTTGTTGTTTCCATTGGACTTTGATTTTCCAAATGGATCCTCGTCGGCTCTAATTCTGTTATGAAGAGGAAGAAAAAATCAATTCGATTGAAATGCAATCATTGCTCAGAGAGCGAAAGAGAGGGAGAGAGAGAAAGAGAGTCACTCATTGGGTTTCTTCTTTGGGGTGTATATTTGTCGCTGAGTCGTAAGTTACGACTCGCAACCAAACACACACACGCACAGAGAGAGAGAGAGAGAGAGAGAGAGAGAGAGAGAGATGTACATATGAGGGAGTCAAAACACCACCCAAACACACATACTAACACACTTTAGCATTAACGACAGCATCAACACAAAGAGAAAGATAAAAGGTTGAAAGAGAGAAAGAAGAGGGAATGAGGGAGAGAGACCTCTGAAGTCATAGAAGCCATAGCTTTGCACACTGAGGAACTTCTTCTGAAAATAAAACAAAAGTTCAAAAAACAAACCTAAATCTACGTATGAATTCGAGCTTATTGCAAGAATTTTTTGATCAATTTTATTTTTAGATTTTATATATAAATATTTTGATTTAAGATTTCTCCAAAAATCTTCCACATTTCATTATTTCTTTTTGTCGATTGTTATTATTTTAAAGAAAAAAATTCCTTTTAAGATTACTTTTGTGCCCAATTGATTGTGTATGACCTACAATCTATCAAACAGTTCTGCTCTCTCTCTCTTTTTCAATATATATTGAAAAAGTCGAAATTGCTTCCGCACACGCACACACACTTATCACATCAAACAGTTTTAGACTTTTTTCAGATTCTTCCCTATTCAATTCTTTATTGAGTGTTATTTTTTCTTCTTTATTTTCTCACATTTACAAATGCACACCACGCCATCTCTCTCTCTCTCTCTCTCTCTCTCTCTCTCTCTCTCTCACTCTCTCTCTCTCTGTGTTAAAGATATATATATTTGTCCAAAGCCGCTTTGTGGAGAGATTTAAAGATATTG